>ML975288.1:0-38574 GCA_010015605.1 Decorospora gaudefroyi
TCAATACGATCGCCTGGCCACCTTACTCACCTGATCTCAATCCAATAGAACACCTTTGGTGGGCTCTCAAAAGGCGGATGTACAAGCACTACCCACAATACAACAATCTCAGCCAGGCCGAAGAGGAGTGGGATGGGTTTTGCGAGGCCTTGAAGGAGTGTTGGAGGAGCATACCGAGTAAGCTCATCAAGCGTCTAATCACGAGCATGCCTCGACGCCTCGACGCCTGTAGGCGTGCGCGAGGGTGGCAAACGAAATATTGAACCAATGCGACTCCAAAACACCAAGAATTATTAAATTTGATGCAGTATAGCTATATTTACAGCCTCATGAAGTTTGGGGTGGACATGTTGGCGAGGTGGCCCAAGCTCCCGCGTTCGGATACTTTTGGCACATGACTGTACAGAAACACGTGCCACACTTAAGATTGTCTGTCATGCAGCTCCGACTATTTCAATTACAGTCTACCGTGTCAACTGGATTAGGAGTTTCTGCGCTAAACTAGCGCATAGGGGGTTTCAATTTTCCACTAATAAAGCTGTGGCTAAGCGTGACTGAGATATACCGGTACCTCTTTTATCCAATCCGAGTAGATATATGGTGAGCTCGAGTTAGCGCAAGACATTCAATTCCAGTTGATACGGTATATGTTCGGCTTTTTTTAACATTGGTATTTGAAGAGCCCACGTACCTCTGCATTAACCGCACGGGTCAGAGTCAACGTTTGTAAATTGCTGGTTTTGGTGGGTAGGCGCCGCGTCGACGTGTTGGAAAGAAAGTCAACAGCCAACCCAAACATTGCGCGGTTTAGACTTGAAACCTCTGCTGGTCATCGTGCTCATCGGAATCGAGAAGATTGGCGCTTCACGAAACTGTTGAACTCCGTCGCGGCGGCTAACTACAACTGGTTTGAAAGGAGGCCGTGAGGTTGCGGCACAGCAACCTGTGCACAGCGAGTAAAGGTGCTATCCAGGAAGGTACTCCAGGACATGTTCTCATGAGCTATTGAACGGGTTATGACAGCCAAAATCGAGAAAAAGGATCGCCTTGGAGCAATCCTTTGTAGCACGTTGATCCGACAGGGTGTCCAAGGCTGGAACTGTGTGAGTTGGGTGCAGGAAGCGCTACAGAGCTTGGAAGCAGACCGCAAATCCTCGGGAACCGGTGTGACTGAGTGGAAAAAGGTTCGTGACGCTGCGATGGAGTACTGCCAGCGAAAGAAAGACGAGCACCGTTTCGATGGACAAGGGAATTACGATAGGGGGAAGGCTCCGACGTTCGATTTGTTGGCGGGGCAAGAGACAATTCCATGATCGTTAACGTGGAAGATACAAAGCGGAAATTGTGGAGATCTGATGTTGACGCATCAGAAATCTCCGAAGTATTTGCGTCGAAGCTTTTCCATTTCCAGCTCTTTGGGCATAGGTAAGGAATTTATCGACCTCGCTGCGCCAGAATTCATTATACGGATTCACATGCCACGCAGTAGTGTATTCCCAGTAGGAAGGGTACCAACCAGCACTTTCCCAATCAACAATGCCTACAATCCTGTCGCCTGATGCAAGGATGTTCAAGCTGCTCAAGTCTCCATGCGTAAACACAGGAGCAGGCCAAGCCTCATCTTGTTGCGAAACGAACTTGTTGAACTCAGGCTCGTGCTGTGGGCCACCGTCCAGGCCTCCTCGTAGGTATTGGTGAAAATCGTGAATTGTGTTGAACGGACCAAAAGAATTCGAAGGTCCCGGTACCCGACAGTCGAATAGTGGGCCGCCATCAACATTGGCCACACCGACACCTTCTGGAGGCAAAATGCGGCGCATGTCTTCAATCATTCTTTTAAGCTGCTCCAACATGCGCGCCCGAACTGGCTCTAGTCTTTTGAGCCAGCCATTACTAATCGATTCGCCAGGTATTCTTTCCATTACAATGTACGTTCGGTTCTTGTGTTGAAAGGCGCAGTATACGCGCGGAACGGGTATAGATGTATGCTTTGCGATGAATTGCATAGTCGAAGCCTCGGCGAGAGTGGTGTAGGACCCATATTTAACACAGATTTTGTCGGAAAGGAAGAGCACAATGCCACTGCGTTTACGAACTCGCTTCAGCAGCTTGATGGCGATGAGGGTCAGGACGCGTCTATATGCGGTCGCGTTGATGGGTTGCGAGTGCACTGTGTGCGGAGCTAAAGAGTTCTCGGGAGTTGCTATATGAGGCATTAGATATCGCGACGGAAATTTATATAGCAAGTCGGCGTTGGGGCAGGTATCGTTCGACCTCCATCTGCGCGTAATAGGAGACCGGTGGTGGCATGGAGAAGCAAAACACCAGTTGATGCAGGTGACAACATGTGCACGTGGCCTGGCGCTAAATCCGCGACCTCTACTATCACCGAGAGCCGACGTGTCGGAACAAGAACGTTCAGCGCCGGAACGCCATCACTAATCCATACACAAATTCACTCCACCTCTTCACCACGACCGAGTCTTCTTCTCCGCAACCCTCGAAAACTCACGCGATCCAACCCACCCACTCTCGCGCGAACCCATCCCCACACTCTCACCCGCACCATGACATCCTCAGCCTCGAAACGGCTCTTCAAAGAATACCGCGCGCTCGCCAACGACCCGCCAGAAGGCATAACGGCGGGACCCGTCAACGAAGACGACATGTTCGTGTGGGAAGCGCTGATCCAAGGTCCGGAGGGCACCCCCTTCGAAGGCGGCGTCTTCCCCGCCGAGCTACGCTTCCCCAAGGACTACCCGCTAGCGCCGCCCAAGATGAAGTTTGTGACGGACATGTGGCATCCAAACGGTATGTTTCTCAACGAACCACAGCCCGGAGATGCAATCGGAGACGGGGGTCTGAGGGATGGGGTCGATGAAGGCTAATATGGCGAAAAGTGTATCCAAATGGCGAAGTGTGTATATCGATTCTGCATGCGCCTGGCGAAGATCCTATGCATTACGAACAAGCGTCGGAACGGTGGTCGCCTATACAAAGCGTGGAGAAGATATTGATAAGCGTTATGAGTATGTTGGCGGAGCCGAATGATGAGAGTCCCGCGAATGTGGATGCGGCACGTATGTGGAGGGAGAAAAGGCAGGAGTATGAGAAGATTGTTCGGACCAATGTTAGGAAGAGTCTGGGGCTGTGAGGGCATGGGCCGGGGTACAAGCTGGGAATATACGGGGCGGAGGTGAAGAAGTCATGATTCATGAATGCATAGCGTGATTGGAGTTTGTGGAGGATATCTGGAAGCGTGCTACCGTGTAGGCAACTATTGATTGTCATACATATTTCCCCAAATTATCTCTCGGTGACAGTATCTCATCGCCTTCTACCCTCTCCTCTCCCAATAACAATAGTCCCATACAGTGTAGCCGTGTAGCCTAGACGATGTCCAACCCAAAAGCTTCGCCATACCCATTATAAGCAACGCCCCTCAAGTTCCATACCGGCGATTCCTTCTGAGTGTTGCCGCTCTTATCGGTCGCCCGGCTGTAAATCTTAACATCCTTGCCCTTCTCAAGCTTCACCTTTGCTCTCCACAAAGCCCACGCCCATTTGAGTTCGACGTCCTTCGCCTCTTCGCCTTCGTAAGCCTTGATCATCTCAGCATCTGCCCACGCCTTCCCTCCATCAACGCTGACCTCGACCTTCACGATCGGACCGTCAGCACCACTAGGCAGAGCATAGCCTTTCACTTGGACAGTTCCGTCGGTGTCTCGCTGCACCGTAGAACCTGACTTTGGCATGCCGATGACGCTGTTGACGGGCATGTCTTGCAGTGAGCTGACCTTGCTCCAATACTCTTCGGCCTTCTCTTTGGTATCGGCTTCGGGAGGTAAAACTTTGTAATCATGCTGCTGATAATAGCTCTTGCTCTCGGACATCTGCACACTGATCTGGTCAAGCCACTTCACACTCCTTGCACCCGCAATGCCCGGCGTGACGACACGAACCGGAGCTCCGTGGTTGGCCGGCAGAGGCTTGTCGTTCATCTCCAAGGCAAGCAAGATGGAGCGATGGCGATCCATGGCTCGTGAAAGCGGGATGCTCGCACCATAGAAATCATCGTCTTGTGTGGGCGTCTGGAAGCACGAGAAAGCCACATGTGCATCTTTCCACTCCTTATCTTCAACCTTGACGCCGGCCTTGTCCAGAACGTCCCGAAGGAGAGGACCGGTCCATTTGCAGTTCATGACCGCGCCGTCAAACCAGTCAATGCCCGAGACCTCTTTCAGTTTCGTGCGCATTGTGTGACGACGGTTGCCGGCACATTGAAGCGCGCATATTACGCTATGCTGTGGCAGTGATTGTAGGTCTGAGACGGAGAGTGATAGTTCGTTGATGACGAGGCCTGTGATGGAGACTTTGTGTGTTTTTGCGTCGAGATGCGGGATTGGTCCATGATTACGATCGTAGCCGTCGGATTTGGTGATGAAACTATAGTATGTTAGGACTGCAAACGTCAACACCTTTGGTCCTCATACCTCTCAACCAGCTTCTCAAGCTCCGGCTCGCGATTAAGCGGCTCCTCGACCGAGTACTCGAGCTATGACATCATTGTCAGCCCTACAAATGCCAACATTATATCTGTAGAACATAGTCCACCGCATTGGGATAATTGTAGAGATGGATCTGGGACGTACCTGGACCATGTTGCACAATTGTGGTTTGGCGGCGATGGCGTGATTGAGTGATGGAAGGGTTAGGCGATGGATGAGGGGCAGGTATAAGCGAATCAAAGGCGGGGTAATGGTAAGAGCGAGGGGACTGTCAGCTGGTCACCATGTGACGAAGCTTTGGAAAGTGGGACGGTGAAGGGCGGGTATTCGCGGCAATGCGTCTGTACTCTACTTGAGAGGATTTGAGCGTGCTTGAGTTGAGTGTACGTGGTATGAGTATGCTAAGTTTGCGTTACGTCATTATGTTCGTAGAACAAAAACTCCATCCACCCAGCTCTGGTCACTCAACCACAAACGCACCAAAATAATACAAACTATCTGTCGTCCTCCACTTTCCAGCTAACCACAACCCATCCCCCTCCCAAGTCTGCACACCCAACTCACGCATCCCAACCTTCGCCATAACACGCGGACTAGCCTTGTTCTCAGCATTGACAATCGCTCGCATAAAGACCTTCTCGTATGGGGCCCAGAAAGACAATCCGCGTCCACAAGCTTCGAGTGCCGCTTTCACGGATTCGGTTGCGTAGCCTTTGCCCCATGCGGCTGGTAGGAACTGGTATCCCAGTTCCGTGGTCAGACATGCTGGGTCGAGGGACAGAGGGGGGAGGAGGTGGGTCGGTTGAGGAAGATTGCTGGAGTCTAGGGAGCGGACGGTTATGAGGCCGATGAGGCGAGTCGGAGTGTGTTTCTCGTTTGCTGACGAGGTATCGTTGGTGGAAAGTAATTCATGGACGGCGTAGACGATTCTGTAGGTTTTGTCTTCGTTGTTGTTTGTGGTGGTTGGGAGGGCGCTTTTCATGATTCTCTCGGTGTCTTCGATGGTCTTTGAGCGGCCATAGATACTGTAGGACATCAGCTTGATGCGGCAGTGTTAAGATGGACATGGATGTTGAGAACGTGAAGCGGTCAATTCCAGCACATGTAGACGGACATGAATTACCTCCACCATGTACACTTCTCGTCACTGCGCAGTTCATGCAGCCATTCGAGTTCTCGACTTCCTCTATCCGCTGTCGTGATGAGCGTCAGTTTCAGTCGCGGCGTGAGGACTGTTTGTTCCATAATGTCTTGAGTCTTTCGGCCTACGTTCGATGTGCAATGCGAGGAACAACGAGTATTTATGCCTCATTTAATTACATCGTTTTCGCCCAAGGCAGACAATATCCAAGGATGTCGGGATAGGTGGGTTTCCATCGGAGTTCGTCACCCTCGGTAAGCGCTAGTAACGGTAAGGCGTGAGGATACGACCTTCGATACACCGGCAAGTCATTATGAGAGTGTAGTATTGTTATACCGTAAGTGCTAGGGTTGGATCCCAGACACGGGATGATAAAGCTTGCCGTCATAGGGTTCTGAATATTCAGCTGCCCAGGTACTTACCTATCCGTCAATCATGCCCTGAATGGCCTACCCAGTGCGGGAGTCGCTGACGGCATCATTTGTCTATCCAGTGTGCTTCATGTGTGAATGATTAAGTCTGCAAAGATCCTATTGGGTTCATCTGAATTTGAGTCCACTGATGGCTACTCCGTATATAGCACGTAGGTATGGCTCGGTACGTAGGTGGTAGGGTGGTAGGTAGGTAGGTACCTAGCGTCTTGGCTCCCCCGAATCTCCGACCGAACTTTTGGCACCATCGCGACCATCAGCGATGCCCGCATAACCCCAATGGCACACACACGACCGTTGACAGCTTGCTTGAGCAGACTCACAAAATCTTCCATTGCTGCATCACGATTAGAAGCACCCCGATTCGCCGCGATACCGTACCAGACTAAACGATGCGCCGCGACCAAAGCACAGCCCCAGGAAAAAAAGAAGAAAAGCCGGAACACGTTCTTGCAATATGACCTGAAGCGAGCAGACCAATTTGCGCTACTTGATGCGATGCGGTATGTCACAAAGAAGCTCACATGGGCATAGGGAAGGCCTGGGGCTGATGAATACTACCTAGCTACATCCGCGCCTTCGAAGTCGGCCGCATGCCCACGTCCTCAAAATACGAACTCCACGTCCGGATCCGCACGCTCAAAAACGGCCCCATAATACGGGGATTCGGGCAACTTCCACACCCATTCAAAACCGACGTACGCGTCTGTGTCTTTGCGGCGCCAGGATCGGCCGCTGCGGCCGAAGCATGGGCAGCGGGTGCGGCACTTGTTGGTGAGGACGAAATCTTTGATCAGATCAAGCAGGATGTTATCGAGTTCGATAGATGTATCTGCCACATTGACAGCTTCCCGAAAATGATCAAGGCGAGGTTGGAACGCAAGCTGGGACCGAGGTCGTTGCTGCCGAACGCGAAGCAGAAGACAGTGGTTACCCAAGTGGGCCCGAGTGTAAAGAGTCTGCTTGGTGGGAGCGGTTACAAGGAGAGAGATGGCGTGATCCACATGGCCGTGGGACATTTGGGTTTCACACCCGAGGAGCTGCAGACCAATGTCAAGGCGTTTATGCTTTGGGTGCAGAGGGATATGCGGAAGCTGGGCGACAAACTGCGCAAGGAGGTGCATGAGGTGGTGCTTAGTTCGACCAATGCGCCCGGCTTCTCGTTGACTGGGGAGTATAGGGGCGCGAACTCGATTGCGCCCAAGGAGTTGCGTGGGCCACTGTAGATGGTTTGTTTTGATCTATGTACAATGTACTATAACGCCATCGCCTATGCGGGTATCATATCGTCGTTATGATGACTTCAATGTCTTGAGAACCTTGACTGCCTCGGCCGACTCTTCCATGTCCGCGTAGATGTTCATGACCTTCACAACCCGACCTGAACCTGAGGACCCAGCACTCTTCGCCTGCTGCAGGGCGGATTTCAAATCCATCAACAACGTACTCCTTACCTTCGCTATCCGCGCAACCTGCGCCGCAACAAACGGATGCTCCCCCAGACTCTTCTCCAGCCCGACCACCAGCCGGTACTGCATGACATTCCTCTTCAACTTCGCAATCGAAACCCCATACCCCTCCTCATCCTCATCATCCTCATCTTCATCTTCGTCGCTGTCCTCGACTTCCTCCCCAATAATAATGGTTTCATGTCCCGCCGTCTCTATCATCAACTCCGCCTCCAGCTCCTTGATCCTCGCATCGTAATCCACCAACCGCCTCCCCACCTCAATCTTACTCCTAACCTCCCTCCTCTCCTGTAACAGCCCGGCAACTTCTTCTTCCCTCTGCCCCACGTCCCCCATCAACGCACCCACTTCCTTTCTAAACCCCAATAACCCCACGCGCACCTCTTCCACCTTTTCTTCGCCGCCATGCAGACTATTGCCTAGATTCAAAAAGTCCTGGTAGTTGCTGTTGACGAGGTCTAGAAGTTCTTTGGAGAGCAGCTGTGACCGGGAGCGCAGCTCTGAACGCAGGTCTTCGAGGGTTTGGTGGCGGTTGTGAAGCGTAGAGAGGTATGTGGAAGTGCTGAAGTCCGGGTTGAGGAAGTCGGAGCGACGGAGGGGTGTTGCGAAGGGGAGGGTGGAGAGGTTATCTTCCGAGTCTGAGGCGGAGGTGTTGGAGCGCGAGTCGTCACCAAACTATAAGGTCGTGGAATGTTAGCCACAGCACGTGGATTTTGGGATGTTGCGAATTGCGATAAGAGTAGTAGTGAGATGCTGATACGTACGTAAAACCGACTCATGGTTGCTGTCGCGACTCCATATACGCGCAAATGGTATACGTACCAATGCGCCAGGTGTTTCGGAAGGAGTCCAAATAAACTAATCGATAAGCTTCGGAATGCCGAACCGAGGCGTCGGAACTTCGATCATTTGTGCATTTGTAATGACATCTACCTAGCGTATCCCCTCCATGGGGCAACATACGTCAGTCGCGCGTTTCCCTTCTTTTACGTCGTAAACTTACCCTAATAATTCTGATCTCGATTTCCATGCAATTCAACTTTGACAATTTGTGACCTTCTAGACATCGCAATCCTCGTTATATTGTTTGCAATTGGAATTTAAAAAGACATCATAACATTACTTACTTCCGTGCAATGCCACCGCAACCCAGCCTTCCCGAGCCCGCGCATCCAGACGTCGACTCGATGCTAAGCCGGAAATTTGGCAAGGAAGTAGCCAACTACTTCTCTGGTAACCGCTCTCGACCCTCAGTCTATCCTACGAACCATAGCTAACACGCACGAACCAGGCTCCCCTCTCAACCGCGTGGGCTTCCTGCGCCCCGACCACGCCTTCCTCTCCTCAGCCATCCACCACCCATCCACCACATTCCTGCTCTTCAACAACCTCGAACCTCTCGTCAAATCCGGCACAGAAATCGCGCACTGCACCTTTGGCGACATAAAGTCTGTGATTGGTGAGAATCCATTCGCGGAATCGGAAAGCGATACTATTGCGCAGTACAATTCGAGTTTGTATCTTCCTCAGATAATCTTTCTGGGGCTGGATGAGAAAAAAGAGGGGTTCAGGTATAAAGAGCATTACAAGGGCCAGCCGTGGTTCGCCGTCGATGTTACGCCCAAAGAGAGTGTGAAGGCGGAGTGTGAGAAGTTGATTGAGAAGTTGAAAGGGGAAGGGTTGGAGTTCAGTAAAGGCAGGATGCATTTGAGTTTACCGGCTCAGGAGGGTAAGTTGCAAAATTTTTGTTTCTGACAAGCGCAATTGAAGGAGTTTTACTAATATTCTCTAGCTGCCATTTATGCCGAAGCCCGCCACCTCCTCGACTGGAACGCGCGGAATCCCTTTTGCGCCTCGTGCGGCTACAAAACGCTTTCCGTAAACGCAGGTTTCAAACGTACATGTCCGCCCAAAGATATCGCACACGAGATCAATCAGGGCGAACGACCTCCCTGCGCGACCCGAACCGGTATTTCCAATATCTGCTTCCCGCGTACAGACCCTACAGTCATCATGGCTGTAGTATCCGCCGACGGGCAAAAGATTCTGCTAGGCCGTCAAAAGCGCTGGCCCCCATACTGGTATTCCACGCTCGCTGGCTTCCTTGAACCAGCTGAAAGCGTCGAAGAAGCTGTGCGTCGAGAGGTCTGGGAAGAATCCGGTATTCATCTCGGTCGTGTTGTTATTCACTCTACGCAACCTTGGCCCTATCCAGCAAACCTCATGATAGGAGCTGTGGGACAGGCGATTCCGGACGGCGAGGAGATTCATCTGGGGCACGATGCGGAACTGGAAGATGCAAAGTGGTTCACGGCGGAGGAGGTGAGGGAGGCACTTAGGGTCGGGACGAGTGGACTGGGTGAAGGTGCGGGGCCGGAGTATAAGGAGGGGGGATTGAGGTTGCCCCCTAAGACAGCGATTGCGAATCAGCTCATGACGGCTGTTGTCAATGGATTCGCGAGTGGGAGTCCGATGATCTAGAGGGTTTAGCATAGAGAAGAATTGGGATAGACGTTAGATAGAAGGCATATTTTTTTTGCATTACTCGATGCTCTACTCCAACACGATGTATTTTCGCAACCGCTCGGGTATCGCATCGTACAGCTTCTTCTGCTCCAACCACTTCTTGGAGAATAAGCGTTCAGCGTATCGGTATGCACCATCACATAGCAGAGTAACAACGGTTGACCCCTTGCCCATCTTCTCTGCCACTTCTTTCGCTGCCACAACATTCAGACACGAACTCGCGCCCAAATAGAGACCTTCCTCGTCCAGGCAGCGATAGACCATCTCAATGGTCTTCTCATCGCTGATGTGTACCGAACCGTCGACGAGATGGATGTCCGGCTTCAAGTTGTCGGTGACACGCCCTTGGCCAATACCCTCTGTTATCGAGCCTCCGTGTCGTTCCTGAAGCTTCCCACCACTCTGGATATACGAGTGTAATACTGATCCTGGAGGATCCGCCAGAAAGGTCTTGACCCTCCCATCACTCTTTTCCTTGAGGTACCGCGTCACACCCGCCAAACTCCCTCCCGTACCCGTGGCGCAGGTAAAAGCATCCAATTTTCCACCCGTCTGATACCAGATCTCGGGTCCAGTGGTTTCAATATGGGCCTGCCGATTCGCTACATTGTCGAACTGGTTTGTCCAAACCGCATTGTCCAGTCTCTCTGCATGTCGTTTCGCCTGGTGATTGTAATTCTCTGGATTATCAAACGCCACAGCCGGCACAGGATACACCTCGGCGCCCAGCAGTCTCAGCAAATCGATCTTCCCTTGCGACTGCGTGTTCGGCATGTATATTACTAATTTGTAGCCCTTGGAGCGGCAGACGTGGGCCAGGCCGATACCAGTGTTTCCGGCCGTACCTTCGATTACGGTGCCTCCGGGCTTGAGGAGACCGAGACGTTCTGCGTTTTCAACGACGAAGAGGGCGGCGCGGTCTTTGACGGAGCCGCCTGGGTTTTGGAATTCGGCTTTCCCGAGGACATTGCAGCCGGTTTCTTCGGAGAGGCGCTTGAGGCGGATGAGGGGGGTTTTGCCGATGGCTGAATTTCGATGTTAGTATAGAGGGTTTGAGAAGAATGAGTATGAGGAGTACCGTCAATAAAGCCCCGCTGGCCAATGCCCTGCGCTTTCGAGATGTTCATAGCGGTTTGTTGGGCAGCTGCAGATTCTATCTGGCCCATGGCCTCTGCGCTCCGCCATGCAGAAGCAGCAAAGCTTCGCGCCGCCGTCCTGAGCATTGTTGCGATGTGCGAGGCGTGAAGAATGGCGAGCAAGAGAAAGTGCAAAGTGCTCGGGTTCACGATGATGCCATTCGGCTGGCGGACGAATCAACGCGTGTCCACACGATGCCGCAACTGTCAGGGTCCCCTGCAGCCACGAGCCGCCACCAGCCGCCACGCGGGGGGGTTTTGTTTATCAACAACGCCAACGGGTCGCATTCGACGCTGTGCAAGACCAGACGACTACACTGACACTTCTGACACACCCCCAAATATGCCAGGCCGGCCTTCCACGCGCACGCCACGCGCATCGACTGCATCGTCAACCCGCACCAAGTCAACACGCGCATCCTCCGCCAGGCAATCCTCAAACGCCGTCGAGATACCCGATGAAGGACCCACGACGACGCTGCGCACACGAATAGCCCACGTCTTCAGCGATGCCCAGAGAACGACTGCGACACAGCGTAAGTTGGTCGTCAATCTAAGAAAGATACAGGAGGCCTGTTGTTTCGAGCCGCCCGAAACAGGCAAGAAGGGCGGAAAGAAGGGCAAGGGAGAGGAGGAAGAGGAGGAGGACTTTGGAGAGGAAGAGTTCAACACCGAGGTTGTAAGATGCCTTCTCAGGGTCATGTGTGTCAAGAAGGGCGAGCCGGTGGGGGACAGGGTCATTCGCTTCTTGGCCGTGTTCTTGAAGCATGCCTCAGAGAAAGGTGGGTAACTCGATGGCGAACCCTAGGGCTGCCTCTAACACTAATTAGACCAAGCCATGTTCGCAGCCGAGTCTGAGGAAGAGGCGACAGCCTTTCACGAGACGCCCAGCAGCCGCCTTACCTCGCACATCCTTACCACCATCCTCGCCTTTTTGACTGCCAAGGACAAGACAGTTCGCTACCGAGCCACACAAACCGTTGCGCAAATCGTAAACAACCTCGCCACCATCGATGACGACATATTCAACCTGATAAGATTGGCTTTCATGAAGCGTCTACGAGACAAGGAGTCGTCTGTGCGCGTCCAAGCCATTCTCGGTCTGGGCCGACTTGCGGGCAACGACGATGAGGATGAGGAGGACGAAGACAGCGCCGATGAGGCTGCAGGCGGTATTCTCGAAAAGCTTCTGGACATCATGGCCAACGACCCGAGTGCCGACGTGCGACGTGCCGTCCTGCTGAACCTGCCACTTTGGCCATCCACCCTGCGGAATATCCTCGAGCGAGCACGTGACATGGACGCAACTACGCGGAGAATAGTCTATGGCAAGATCCTGCCTGCCCTTGGCGACTTCAGACACATGTCACTCGTAGACCGAGAGAAACTTATCCGGTGGGGTCTACGTGATCGAGATGATATAGTTCGCAAAGCTGCTGCAACCCTCTTCAGTGAACGCTGGCTAGAGGATTGCGCTTCTTCGCGCGATAGTCGTCCTGACGAGGAGAAAAAGCCAGGCGATGTTGCTCCACCCAGCCTAGAAGCCCTCTGTGAGCTGCTAGAGCGCATCGACGTGACACGATCGGGAGAGGAAGAAGGCATGGCTCACGAAGCGATGCGCCAGTTCTGGGACGGTCGTCCGGATTACCGCAGGGACATCACATTTGACCACGATTTCTGGAAGAATCTCGACGCCCAGACGGCCTTTATTGCACGCACATTGAATGACTACAGCCAAAGCACCGAAGACGACAGGGTGCAAGAGATGATTGAGGACAAGATGCCTGAAGTCACCATGTTTGCTTTTGTCATACAGCGAGAACTCAACTCTCTGATAGAGCTAGTCACCAAGTGTGCAGTTATGGCAGTGGATGACCTGGAGAGTGAGGAGGCGCAGGAAGCACAAGAAGACGTCGAGGAGCAAGACTTCATCGTGCAGCAGTTACTTCACATCGCCTACTCACTCGACTACACTGACGAGATGGGTCGAAGGCAGATGTATAACATCATGCGGGAGGCTATTGCCAGAGCCGAGCTACCGGAGGAGTGCACAAAACTTGCAATTGAGGTCTTGCGAAAGGTCTGTGGCAGTCGTGGCGAATCAGACTTCTGTGCCATCATCGTCGAGGCTATTGCAGAAGTGCGCGACACCTTATCGGACGCCGACGATGCCACCGTCACAGGTGAAGACGCTGAAGAGAGCTTCCATTCCGCTCAATCGGACATGGACGGCGATGCGGCTCCTCTCAAATCCAAATCCGCAAAGGCTCTAGAAAATCTCACAGAAGAAGAGCAGTTCGAGCGGCAGCAACGCGAGATCAATGTGTGGTCGAAGTGCTTGCACATCGTACAATGCATGCTCCAAAACGTGGAGGGCGATTTGGAATCAAACACCTCATTAACCAATGTCTTGGACACACTCATCATTCCCGCTGTGCAATCTCACGACGCCCCGATCCGCGAGCGCGGAACTATATGTCTGGGATTGGCCGCACTCCTTAGCAAGGTAAGTCAAAAACAGACAAATCGCCGCAAGAAATACACATGCTGACAGTGATGCAGGATCTCGCCGGCAGCAACATGGATCTGTTCTTCTACGTCTTTAACAAGGGCCACGACGCGCTGAAGGAAATCATCACCCAAATTCTTGCTGACGTTATTACATCACACCCCACACTCCTGACACCCACCGTCCAAGACCCGGACGCCACCACCGAGGACGCCGAGCCCATTCCAAACCCCCGTATCCGACTCATAACCAAGATCCTTCTGAAAGCCTTCGATTCAGACAACAAGCGCGTCTCTTTAATCGGATGCACCGCAATCTCCAAACTTCTCCTACACAGCATCCTCCCCCCGCCACAAACCGCAGAGATCCTGAAAGCGTTCACGCTAAGATACTTTGACCCCGAGACATCTGAGAATCAGGCGGTGAAACAGGCGCTCACTTACGTCTTGCCCATGTTCTGCCATTCCATGTTAAAGAACGCAAAACTTATGGTGCAGATTGCCGTTCCCGTTGTTTCGAAGCTGCTGATTATGCGGGATGAGAACGTCGAGGAAGAAGAGACGGACGAGATGGTCGGATGGCCAATCATCACTGCTCATCTTGCTGAATGGACAGATGGTAGGAAAGTGGTTGGCGCGACGGAACTTGGTCTTGACGGCAAGACCAGCACCACGGCCGAGGCAGAGGAGCCGCACGTGCAACTTGCGATTGAGCTTCTTGAGCGCGCCCTAACGAGTACCTGCTCGAAAGACGAACGCAAACCACTACTTTCCCTACTAGGCAAGCTATACATCGCTCCCTCTTCCGCGAATCGGAGGGCCGAGGAAGAGGCTACCGTCGACGAAGAGAGTCTGCGCACCCTCCTCGCTCTCGTATCCGAGGCCGTCGAAGGCAAAATCGGTACAGACGCTACCCAACGCAACGCCCTCTCCAAACTGGAAGCTAGTCTCACGAAGCGTTTGGGCGAAGTGGCACAGCCTGAAGATACCATCGCGGACCGGACGGCCACGCCTGAGACTACTGCTGCTACTGCTGCCAACAAGGCCGACGAGACAGAAGCAGATGCCACCGAGATTGCGGGAACGCGGACAACACGGGCTGATGGGACGGAGATGGATGACGAGGAAGGAGAAGAAGACGGGTCCGATGATACGATGTTGGCGGGTATGCAGGGCGAAAGTACGCGTATGCCCCTCGAAGATGATGATGATGACGATGAGGAAGAGCAAGAAGAGTCGGTGGACGAGCGGACGCTGACTGTTGCGAGGGATGATAGGCGGAGGACCATGGTCACCGAGGATGATATCATGGAGAGTTTGTTGCAGAGTGAGATGGAATAAATCCGTCATGCACTTTTTTTGACATGTTCTTGCGTCGTGGTTGCAGGCGGCGTTTGGTTCGTTTTGCGGTTCCGGGATCAATGTCTACGACAGGGTTAGGCTTGGGAAGGCTGGATGTATGGAGGGTTATGACTTGTGATGCACGAATATACCTCCTTTTCTTGCTTGTGTTGGCAATCGAACCACTGTACGTACGTAGAGTGGAAGCACCTGATTACATAACCAGGTAGCCCGTGCGCAAGCTGTACTTCCTCTACGAGGTGCAACCTCGCTGCTTCTAGTAATCAATCATCTACTTCAACTCGTTGCAACGACCGTTACTTGATTCAACCTCACCTTTGCCGTATCAACAGCTTGTATTGCTTTTGTATCAGACGCTTTAGGTAGTTACCCAAGACACGATATTTTTTTTCTATTTTTTTTTTTTTAAAAAAACTCAAGATCATGTGTTTTATAAATTCTATCAAGCCATTATAGAACCAGTCTTTCGAGCCGCATTCCGACACGCACGAAAACCGGCAATGCACATGTGCTCCAAATACGCCAAGTGAGGGTATGAAAAAAAAAAGTGTACATGCGGAAGAAGGGGGGGGGGGTATATTACAAAGAAACGAAAGGCTTCCAAGATCCAATGCATGCCCCCATATGACGACGCCGTGTACTCCGTTCCCGTCTATATCGGTTCATAAACTCCAACTTTACATGTATCCCCATGAATATCGATGTCGCGATGGCTCATAAGGAATGCACATGGATGGTGCAACAAGCTTTCGTACTCGTTGCCCTGAATTTCGTTTCGTTCACCACGGCCGGTCGATACTGTCCATCCAGCCAAAGACCTCACCAACCCAATTCCTCAGCTTCCTACACTTCTCGCTCCCCTGATCTTCTCTACATCCTTCCTCGGCAACAACATCCCACAGTCTCCGCTCAATATCGTAACCTAGCATCTTCTCCATGTCTTCTTTGCTGCCCCACATCCTATGCGGCGTGCCATCGGGCTCGTACGCTCTTTCGTCATCTAGCACTTTGGCAGGATCGAGCTTGAGATTGTTTTGGTGGATGAAGACGGGTCGGGGACTGGGTGGAGCTTTGTGTGTGCGGTTTAATTTCTTGTCGACGGCGGGGTTGGGATGCGAGAGGTCGGCGTCTTGCCAGAAGGCTTCGGGGTGTATGTGACTGCGCATCGGATGGAGGTATTCGTAGTCGATGCCTGCGTCGGCTTGCGTGATGCCGGTGGCCTTGAAGGTACCGTTTACATGACGTCCTATAGCACCTGGTGGCGTGCGGACTTGGTAGAAGGGTAGGCCGACTGCGAGGGCGGCTTGGACAAAGGTCTCCTTGTCGCCAGCGCCAGGGCCGCCCTGGCTGAGGAGAATGTAGTAGTAGTCTGGGCCATAGTAATTGTAGTACACCATCATGAGCAGTGATTCACGGTGTATGTCCTTGTTCAGCAGCATTTGTCCGCTCTCTGTGGATAAGCGAGACTGAGAGGGTACCTCTGGTATGGCAGCGATGTGGTAGAAGTGGGCGGAGATGGTCTGGGCCCAGAAGTCTGGCCACGTTACGAGGCCATGGGTTGTGTATGGAGCAGTCGAAAGAAGCACACTCGGGTCGTACGCCGGGAACGCATCGCTATCGAGGAAAAGGACATGCTGGAAAGATGAGAAAAGAATGGCGAAGACCTTGTACTGGAAGTGATTTGGCTGCTTGGCGCTTGAGACCGTGTCGTATATTTCAGACATTACGACACAGCGCGCGTTGAGAGATGGCAGAAGCGTGTCGCATACTGTTGGGTCGTACTTGCTCCAGTCATCGATGAATACTTCCATTGGGAGGTTGCATCCTGTTCTTCGTAGCATGCGTAACGACACTAGGAAGATGGGCATGTACCGGGCGTTCGCGGTGGTAACTATGCCCGTTTTCCCTTTCGTGAATGGTAGCTTGGGTGCGAGGTGTTGGGCTGCTCTGCGCATGGCATAGTGGGCGTGAAATAGTGCAGACTCGTCCTCCTCAGTGAAGTCCACCAGTCGGTCGGGGTGCTCTTTGTGCGGTTGAAGCGGCATGAAGTCTATCATGGACCCAACGCCATTGTCGTCGATGCTCAGGGGTCCGCATTGTGGATCGGACTCGATCAAAGCAGTGGCGAGCTCTGCCCAGAATTCTTGATAGGAAACGTCGAAGGTGGAGCTAGTTTTGGTGAAATTCTTGTCCGTGGGCATTGGAACGAGAAGCGCTTGTGAGGTGTCATATTGCCGTGGTAGAAAAAACAGGCCGCATGTGATAAAAAAGAGCGGAACAGTAACAATCAACAAGCGCGGCATCGAAGGTATGAAGTTTGCGGTAAGGACGACCATGTCGCTGCTGGGTCGCTATCGGGAAGACGGGTCCATGGAACTAGGTATCGAGAGACCGTGAGTGGAGGAAAGAGTCACAGCGCAAACAGCCAGGCTCAGAGTCGAAGTGGAAAATGAAAGCTGGGGCGTGGTGATCTTGTACAATTACTGAGTGTCAGCAATGTGGAACCGCCCGCCTAACTTTGGAACCGCCCGCCGCCTAACTTTGGAATCCGAGTATAAAGCGGCGATTCCTGCCAAGCATTGGGGGTGAATGTGCAACGGTGAGACGAACGGCCCCGTAAGCTGGCAAAGTGTGAGGAGCGGTGGCTATGCGCGGGTATTGCGACTCTCACCATGCACCTACCCCGTCACCCCCTTGGAGTTCTGCGTGGTGTTGGCACCAGGTGGAGGGTTCCTGCCGTGCCGCGCAAGCCGTAGAGCTTTAACGGTGCGCATAGGGCCCAGTGTAGAGCCCAACCCGATGTATGTACTGTAGTTGCAAAGGCTATGACCTGGTGTGAAATTGTGAGTTGGTGGTTGTGTAGATCCACGTTGGCCATGGTGGATCCGCATCCCTACCGGTACCTACGCAGCAAGGCCCATCCTTGTAACCGGTCTGGGCCGTTCTGTGCGACGTCAAGCACTCGCGAGGTACAAGTTACAACCACATATACCCCGAAGTGCCCGACTACCTGATCCATGCATTTTTAGCCCGGTGTTGGAGAGAGCCATTATTTGAACTACTAGACATTTTGAACACCTGCAGATTCCGAGTTGCGCAGGTCTTTGGATCTGATCCACCTTGCCAAACCACAGCGATGGAGATTCCAAGTACCTAGGAACATCTTTCTCCATTTCGGCTACGGCACATATACCTATGCTCTATCTGAGCCTTGACTTGGCCTGGAAAAATATACCCATGTCGCCACACCCGAGTGAGTGACCTGATATGGTGTTCCCTTATTAGCTGAGTCAGATCACGAATAAGCACACCAAGACCTTTTAGATCCTAGTCTTAACAGATCCAAGCAGATCAATACTAAAAGTACAGAAGAGTCCCCTGGAAAGGTATAGTCTGTCGTCTCCTCCGCTTCAGAACCTAATGAAATATGCCGGGTTTGCATGTTTGAGGCTTAGACTTCGCTTCTAATAAGTACTTGTGAATCCTGCCCAGATAGGCAAGCCATCGTCCACCCATCTCGTTGTATATCACGCATGTCCCATAGGCGCGCAGTGCAGCCCCATTACTAGTCCGTAGTACCACACTTCATGCAATTGCAATTTCACCCGCGCCCGGATCAAAGAAGGCTTACCAAAGAAGCGATGTTCTTCGCTTTCGAGACGAGACATCCACAACGCTTCAACGGTGCCGAGACAGCCAGACCGAACAATCGGTCGAGTTCCAGTGCGGACGATATCGCGAAGTGGGTAGATGGCACTTGCCGAACGAACTTCTCAGCTCGTAGATATGAAATATGAAACCATGCCTAACCCTCGTTTCCCAAATGTCTCCACTTCCGCGAAATCCAAATTGTCTGGTCTTCCCGTTCTTTCCATATCCTGTATTGCATCAAAATTGCGGGGAACAAGAAGTATGTCATGGACAAGACTTTGTCGTGCTTTTAAGAGGTATCTCGTTCAACGACCTGGTGCACTTGCGCTTCCGCGTCCATGGTTTGGACTGAGACATGCGCGAGTACATCGCTAAAGAGGGCGCGCTCTTTGTCATAGTTCTGTTCCTATCCACTTCCTGAATCGGATCGATGTGTCTGAGCCCGCCGGTAAACCATGGTGTTGGAGAATTCGTCTCCGGGTGAAATGAGCACACTAGAGAAAACCAACAGTATCTTTTTCGTTCTCTTCTTTCTCTCCTGTACTGTGTAAGTGTGCTATTGATGTAGTGAGTAGCGTTTGAAATATTAGGAGAAAACTTTCAGATGCGCAGAATTATAAGGAAAGAGTTGGATAAAGCAAAGTAGTTCTAAACTAGATACAGCTGGCAATGAAGCTAAGGAGTTGCATCATCTGCCGTGTCTTCGTCGCCGAAGCGGCACGATATGGTTCAATTTGGATCGTGAAAAGAAAAAGGTTAGAGCAAGGCATATGTCGGGAAAAGAGAAAGAAGCTCACGGGCTAGACATCATTCGAAAGACCCTCGGCCAGATCCAAAAGCGCCAGCAAGCCCGTATTGCCGCCGTCCATTGTACTTTTGTCCGTCCATCCAACAGCTTTTGAAAGAAATTCAAGTCGATGCCCGGAACACCCCCCATCCAAGGTATCGAACTCCGTCAAATGTTTTCCGTCTATGCGCATACCAGCCGTAGGTAGCCCGCAAATGCCACAAATCTTAAACCGACCGATGCTGTCAAACTCCCCGAAAGCCACCTTTGCCCGCGCCAGCCTGTTCGAAGAAACCATCCCATATCAGATTGCACCGCAAGATCCAGGTTCCAGATGATCGATACCTATGTACGAGTGTATTTACGCCGGCGACTTGTTGGCAGGGTTAGAGACGTTGCGCCTATCGTCGTTCATCGAAAGGGAACCGAAACCAGTGGACAGGAAGGCGAAGGGGTCGTTACGACCATCGCCGCCATTGACAGCACCCTGATTCGGGTACGGGTCAGCAGAAGAGAAGGCAGCCTCAGCCGAGCGGCTGTCGAAGGGAGTCGAGTGCATGCCGCCGTTGGGCATATACTGGGCACCCATCGGAGGGTAAGGGCTAGCAGCGCCCATTCCGGAAGGCAGAGCATACGAGCTGGGTGGTCCGCCATACTGCTGGGCAGGGAAGCCACCAGCGCCGTAGCCGGTAGGACCATAGGGACCGGCGCCAGGAGTGCCGCCCATCGAGGGAGGACCCATGCCGAAGCCAGATGGCGTATCCATGGGAGAGGGGAACGCGGAGTCGGCGACAACAGCAGCACCGGCACGGCTAGCGCCACATCGGAGGCAAGCAGTGTTCTTGGCGAAATTGTGGTAGCCACAGCCGTTCTCGCCGCATTTCCAGTCTCCAGCGCGGAAGGGAACAACACCGGTACCGCCACGCATGTGTCCACCACCCATTCCGTGACCGTGACCGTGCCCGTGTCCCATGTGGTGTTGAGGCGGTCCCATCATACCAGGATGACCTCCATATCCATAGCCGCCGTAGCCCATGGGATCACCGCCGGGAGGACCCTGTTGCATGGCAGGGAACGAGCATCGGAAACAGGCAGTGCGGCGCTGGAAGTTGGAGAAGCCACACGACGGGCAGTTCCAGTCACCGGGACGAGGCCGATTCTTGCTAGGCGGGAAGGGCGTGATGATCTCGTGGGCGCGGTCAATGACACGACCGGACGAAGGCGAGACCTCGATGGCCTTCTCGTTGAGGGCACGGCCGTTCATGCACAAGCTCTCGGCGGCCTATATATGTCAGTATGCGTTCCTGGAAACTTGTGCTAACCCAATACATACCTCTTCATGAGAAGAGAAGATAGCAAAGCCCGTTCCTGTGGGCTTATGCTGGTCGGGTGTGCGGAGGGTCCAGAAAGCAATCGGGCGACCGCCGAACTGCGTGAACCAACTCTCAAGCTCGGATTGCGTCGTGTCATGGGGCAGACCGCTCATGTGGAGGACCTTGCTTCGCTCCGAGAGGAAAGCGCGGACGTCGGCCCTTGCGTCCATTGGTTTGGTGAGCACGTCAGGGTGATCTTGCGGTGGCTGGGACTTTCGGATAAGACCTCGAAGGACGCGGGCAAGTGTAACGGCCTCTTCCATAGCACGACGGGGCGATGCGGGTGCGAGCGCCTGGAGGTGGAACGGCAAGTTATGTTTGATCGGGGCGGAAGACTGCACGGGCTCCACCTCTAGAGCCGCACAGATGTTGGTCAACGCACTGGAACCGAAAGGCAGCGACTCAGGGTGATGAGCCTGCCACCGCTGGTATTCCGTTCGCAGGTCGAACGTGCGGGTGTGTTGCAGGTAGGGAGGAAGCACGACGGCCTTATCACGAGCTTCACGTGGAAGCTGGACGCGAAGATCCCAGGCGTCGAGCGTGACGAAGGCGAACTCGAGGTTCTTGGGCGCGATGTGTTCGGCGTGGAAGTTGGTGAAGCGCTCGACGGCGTCGCGGAAGGAGCCGGCGTTGCGGACCTGGTCCCAGGTGAGCGTGGTCAAGCTGGCTGTGGAAGGTTCGACGTCAGCGGAAGTTGCACCCAGGCCGGGGAATAGGAAACTTACTGCACAGGGCCGTGATCGGCGTGTTGACGGGCTTCACCAGCACCGCCTCACGATGCAGCTGCGAGACGGAATTAGCAATTGAGCTTGCTTGCAGGGTGGATGTGCAGGTGCAGGTGCAGGTGCAGTTGCCGTTGCTGTTGCCGTTGCCGTTGCAGTTGGGCGTGACAAGCTTACCTCCTCACAGGACTTCGCATCCAGCAAAATCCAGCCGAACTCAATCACCTCTGCAGAGTCCTTGGTCACGTAGACCCCATGCTCATCGCAGGTTGTTGCAACATGGATGACGACGTATCGGTCCAGGTTGGCGGCCTGGGGGCTCGGCGTCGGTTGCGAGGCCATGTCGTCTGCCTAGGTGTACTGCTGATAGCTACGGTCAGCTCGAGTTCTCTCAAGTCCTGTTTCGGCTGCAGTTGCGGTTGCGGTCGTAATGTCGCTTTCGGTCCGGCGGCGGCGCTGAGGTTTGTAGAGGAAGGAGCTATTGCGAGGTTTGTCTGAAATAGAAGGAGCGACGGGCGGATACGTCAGCGGGGAGGTGAATGTGAAGCCGTGCAGTGGGTAACAGTGTGCTGGCTAGCGAAGAGCGAGTGAATGGGAAAACGGAACCTCGAGGTGAAGGAGGGACGAGGTGAATGTGAGTCGCGGCGAGATGAAACCAAATGCCACGAGATGAGGACGGACGACCTGAAGCTCCGTGCAATGATCCCGGGAAGATTTCTTGACGTGGATAGCAGAGCTAAGGCACAACTTCAACCTCTTGGCGGAAGCTCGAGTTTAGTCGCTTTCTAGTGCCGGCATCCTACTTCGTACACAGTAGAGCAGAGGACGTTAATAGCTTCATTCCTGGTATCCATGGTACTCTCTGTCCGCGTAGCAACCGTACCTATGACTGTCTCTACAGATGTAACATAACATCACATCATACTGACATGCGCTATTCCCGATATCAACCTCGCTCCAAAACTGCCAGACCTAGGAACGCCTGCACGAGCGCGCCGGCAACGCGGTTTGTACCCATCTGAAACACTCAACGCCCTCTGATTGAACCTTCCACGCGGCTGTTGAACTGTCTCGCGTGTTCTCCGCCTCGGCCGTACCACGTTGTGTCTCCGTACGAGTATTGTTCGATAATGCCTGTACTCGCTCCAATGGCATCCAAGCTGGGAGCGCCCGTCTGCACATGAAGACTGCAGCGCCGACAAGACAGCTGGCATGCCGCATGTCCACTGCACGATAAACTGTTATTTCCGCCCAACGGGACAGCGCTGTTTATGTTGACTCCAGAGCTGCGTTCTCAGCATGCACAGCGCCCCAAGAGATCCCCAGGGCTACCTAGTAGTTACTCCGTACTGGTACTGAAACTGCCTATCCTACCAGCCCTCGCCAGTGACTGCCCGAGATCTTGCAACAAAGACTTTGCCCGCGCTCTACGAGCTGGGGACGGCACGGGTTACCCCTGGCGATCCCCTGTCTCTCCCGCGGGCCACGTCATCACGTGACTGTATCCTTCCCGCTCGCTGTCCTTTCGCGCCGAAGAAACGTTTGAATGAGCCGGCGATCATCAAGCCTTGCTGACATGTACCACAAAGACTAGTTTTAGGCCTGTCAGCAGCCGTTGCTGTCGCGGCGCGGGTTCCCTAGCTACTTTAGAGCTGCACCCCTTAAACCCGCCCTCCCTCTGATCGATTCCCAAAAAGCTCGAGCACCTTCACAAGCACAGCAGCGCCAACCTGCAATTTATTTATGCTCTCTACATTTGGCACACAGGCGCGTCCCAGTACCGGGAAAACTACATTGCGACCTTAATTACCTGGGCGAGGATTGGTCTGCCATGTCTTCTCGGCAACGGGCATTCTTGCCTTCCCCGCAAGCGCCAGGCCGACGCGAGTTAGTATTCACCCACCCACTTTGAAACAAGGGACAGCGCACCCCACCTTCTCGGAATAAATGTCTGTCGCGCGCATTGCTACCAGTGCCTAACAATCTCCTGCCAGATCATCGCGCGGCATCATGGGATTTTTCAAGCGCTTCAGGCGCCAAAAGAGCCCCAAGAAGAGCGAATCGCGCACGCGGAACGACTTGTATGCCCCGGCGGCATATGATTACCACGGCCCCGATCAGACCCAACGACTCCCCGATAAGGTACTCCGCCGCATATTCGAACAGGTGTGCCCGCATTCGGCCGACGAGACGCTCGATGGCAGTGAGAACAGCGGCAACGATGGCTGCATGAGCTGTGATATGCGAGACTTGGCACATTGCGCCCTGGTAAAGCGACAGTGGTATGGTGTTGCGGCTGGTCTGCTGTATGCACTTCCCTTTCTAGCCGAGACGCACTGTAACTGATTGCAAGGCAGATACAACAGCATCCGCATTGACGCTGTCCACTACTGCGAGCTTGAAGAAGTGTATGCCGACCAGCGGCGCAAGTCGCGCAACGGTGATGAAGTAGACGCCCCGTCAGCTCGATTACAGCAACTATGCCAGAGCGTGCGCGACAACCAATACCTCGGCCAACGTGTGCGCTTCATCAAACTCCCGTACATGACCCGCGAGGCTTGCAAGGCTGACCTTGCGCGGACGGTATCTGGCTGCCCCAACCTCGAGTTCATCGATCTCCCCGACGGCTTCTACAACGGCGACCAGTCGTGCCAACTGCTGCGACAGGAGCTGCAGGCTCGATGCCCGCATATCCGGAAGATGAAGTACAACGAAGGCGGGGAGCAGTCGCTGGAGACTCTTCTCCACGGCTATTGGCAGGAGCTGCTGTCGATTGAGCTCAACAAGATACAGATAGAACCCAGCATTCTCAGGCAGGTCTTTGGCATGCTCCCACGGCTCAGCGAGCTCAGCGTCTCGGGCGTGTCATGGCTGAACGATTCCACCTTTCATGAGGCACCAGGACTACCCAACTTCCCCGCCCTAGAGACGCTCAAATTGGACAAGGTACGCAGTGTTACCGCCGACGGACTCGTACAGTATCTCCGCAACCCCATGTGCAGTGGTAGGCTACGGACTCTCGTCCTGAAGGACTGTTCTGGCGTTCCCGTCTCCTCCCTCCACGTGGTTCTGCAGGCAGCATCGAATCTACGGACACTGGAATATATCGCCACAGTATCGGCATCTTTTCCCCTGGATCCGGTCCGACCCATGACATCCTACACACTACGCAAGCTCAACTTCGAGGTCATTTCGAGCTCCTCGAACCAGGTCTATCCACCTGGTGCCTCGTACTATCAATATCTCGCCAAATCCCTCTTGACCAATTGCCTTCCCGCTCTGCGACAACTCTACGTACGTGATCCAGATTTCCCAGAGATTCTCACACTTGCGCCTCCCGTCCGCCCCTTCAGCGAAGCACCGCCGCCGGTTTTCAACCAACCACTTGAGGTCTATTCCAAGGGCCTCGATGAGCTGGAGTGGATATTCACGTCCATCATCCCACCCGAGGCGCAAGGACGCAGAGCGTCAGTATCAGGCGGTCGACCCGTCAGCAGTTACTCCGCGCACAAGGGTCTCGGACCGCAATGGGGCGGAGACGCAAGAAAAAGTGTGGTGGTACCAAATGGTTTTGGTGGCTTCTTAGCTGTGCCAGCAGACAACGATGCTCGACCGAGGAGCGCGGGGAATCTCACACCCAATGGAAACTTCGGTCATGGCCACTCGAACTCTCTCGGTGGTAGAGAGCCTAGTCCAGGCCGTGCCAGCTGGATGAGCCATGCTGGACGAGAGAAGAGAGCGTCGAGAGCAGACTTGTGGCGATAAATCAAAGTTTCTGCCTGAGTTTCGGGCTTTGGGCAAGGCTGACCGGATTTTTTTGAAACTTGCTTTTCTTTCGACTTTTCACTTCTGGATACCCGTCCGTTCCGGTCTTCGTGTGCGTTCTCTGTATGATACCAACTGGAGTTTTCTGTATCTCGTGCGGGATGCTATGCAAGGAGAGATTATGGGTAAGGGAAAGAATCTAGGATGGACTTGATGGGGGATCACTTCTGGTGAGGGGTGGTTTTTTGTGTGTTCGGGACTAAGAGAATCCATGACTGCCAAAATATTATGCTTCTCCCGGCGCCGTGCATCAGTCGGACTACTAATACGAACTTCCTCATCCTAGCCGATCAAGACTGCGCACCACATCCACCCCACTCACATCCAGTCCAACTCCTTTCTTCCGCCACCTTATCAACAGGGCACTCGCCTCTCTTCACCGCCCCTCTAACCACGCTCTTCATCTCCCTCCGCCGCCCCGCATCTTCCTCCCCCACCCACAACTGCCCATGCCTAGCCCCACACCCTACATTCCAAGTCCCGCGCCCACTTCTCTTCACCTCCCCTTCCCCAAGCCCATCCCCGTCATCATGATCCGTCCTAAAAATCTCACTAGCACCCACCCCATGATGAAACAATTCAGGCGCCACGCTCCAACAGCTCCACCCCCGATCCTGACACGCGCTCAACAGTTCAACATCAAACGCGCTACTCCCGCCCTCTGGCTCCCTGGCCATACTTTCCAAGATGGCGGCAGCAGAGCGTCTGTTGACTGCGTACGCAAAGGTGCAGAAGGGCCAGTAGGCGCGGTGCAAGAAACGAGTCTGCGGGGGGATGTTGAGTGTGGAGAGGAAGTAGGCCGTGTCTGGGTGCATGAGGGGTAGGGCGGGTACGGAGGGGTCGTGGTAGGCGAGGTGGGGTTGCGCGAGGTAGGCGGGAGGGGAGGGGAGGTCGTCGCAGTGGCCTGGATAGAGGATATCCCAGTTGGACGTTGGAGACCAGAAGTTTGACGCGTCGTTGGTGGTGGATGCGTTGGTGAGAAGGGAGCGGATGGCAGAGGCTAGGAGGGGGACTTGTGAGTGGCGGATGGAGAGGTCGAAGTCGGTGTCGTCTTCGAGGATCAAAGCTGTTTCGTGGTCGCTGTTAAGGAAGCTGGAGACTTGTTTATTAGTCTTGTGGTAGCTCACTGGGCTGGATTTCTCCTTTTTTTTTTCAGGGTTCCATTTTGGACGTACCATCTCAACGCAAATAAATGTCCCAACCACGCCTTTGCACTCCCACTACTAATGCTACTCCCCTCTCTCGCACGGAAATCTTCAATGTCGCCTATCGTCCATGCCGGCTGTTCGGGAATTACAATATCGAGATCCGTGAGATTCGCGGCCCAGAGGAGGCTTGGGCGGCGAGGCGAGCGGGAGTGGGAGACGGCGAGGATGGTGGAGAAGCCAAGGGTTGCGTTCGCTGGTGTGAGGGCATCTAGTGGTGGACAAAGCTGCGTTCTGGGAAAGAGATAGTGGAGGAGGGTGTAAACTGCTATGAGGGAGAGGAGGACGGTTAGGAGCGGGCGGGCTCGTGGCATGGTGTGAGGTTAGGTTTGGGGTGGTTGAGAGAGGGTTGGGACATGGAAATGTATTGCTTGTAGGTCATTATGGTGAAGGCATGTCTAGGATCGACTCAGAGATCAAATACCGCATTGACTTGAAAGTTTTCCCAGAGGGTCTTTTTGCGTACCATATCGACGGTAAGAACATACTTGCCTGAAGTAGTGGTCGCCTGCTTCGCCTTTACTCTTCATCAATGTCTCTAGTCTCCATCTAACGAGCAACACTTTTGTTAAGGAGCAAAGTCGAAAGTCGATTTTGGTGCCATGAGTCCGTAGACATCATGTACTCTCTACTCCGCTGTCTAATCGTGTGAGCTAGAAGGAAACATTGTACAAGTCAAACACGACCGGACAGTGAGAGGTTCTGATGTCCCCAGGGTCAACATCTGCGCACGTCCCTTCTCATCTTCGTTGTCTACCCAAAACCAACAACTGGCTTGCGGCATAATTGTACTATTAATTCCCGTGGACCCAACAGTCTGGGATACGCTGCTGTGGCTGAGACATGGCGTCGGGGAGTAATGATCTCCTCGCAGGGCTGTACCGGTGTCAGGTGAGATGCTAGGGCAAGTCTAGTCGTGGAAACGGGCGGGCTGGGTACCTTCCTTAGGCAAGCCGGCTATTGTTAGCGTGGAACGGCGGCGCGGCTCCCTAACTAAATTAAGGCCACAGCCACACCGACACAGCCAACTTCTGCTCCCCTGAAGTTTAAGGGACCAACTACGCTACGTAAGACGAGGTTTGACCTGGTGATTGGATTTGTATTTATTTTCGAGAAATAGAAGCCGCGTATCCGCGTGCACCTGCCATTTCCGTTCCCTGCTCTTCCTGTGATCTTCCCTGCGTCGCGCCCCCTCACTTGTATGGGTTCTATGCGGCTGTCCCTGAAGTCACTTCGCGCAGGCACGCATAGTCGTGTCGCACCGCATTCCTACGCCCCATGGCAACCGAAACAATACCATCGACGGCGGCGACAGCGCAGAAGATGTCTCGGTACAGGAGTGTGAGACGCGCGCAGGAACAGCAGACGCAGCAACTGGGACACGTTCAATCGCAACACGCGTCGCCAGCAGTACCGCCAGTGCCGCCCATGCCAGCTATGCCCGCGATGCCACCGATGCAGCCTCAAAACGATGCGCCCGTCAGCAGGAGCATGAGTCGCTATCACCGCCGGCCGACTACCTCGCACGCGACCAGCCCGAACCCCCCACCGCTACGCTCCAATACCGTTCCGAATGCGCCACTACCCCCTCCAGCACAATTACCACCTCCTGCTTCCCGAAACCGAGCCCTGAGTTCCCCGTACCAATCCTCGCATTCCGCAAACACCGGCCAGCGCCGTCCACGGACCGCAAAGCAGCGCGCAGAGGCCTCGCCGCCTGTATCTAATGCGCCACGGGAACAGTCTCTCACGGGCAATGATAGCGCGAAGGAGATTATGCTGAAGGAACGAGAGCGGCAACGGCAGTTAAAGGAAAGGTACGATGCTGAAGCACGCGCTAAAAGGGAGGCGAAGCAGGCCGAGCTGGACAGGATCGAGAAGTTGCGTCAGGAAGAGGAGGAAGCAGCGCGAGTCAAGGCGCAGAGAGATTTGGAGGAAGGCGAGGCGCTACAGCGGCAGAAGGAAGAGTTGAAGGCTGAGCAGCACCGCGGAAAACGGTTGCAAAAGGCCGAAACGGACAAGGTGCACCAGCAGAGGGAAGAGGGCGTGCGGAAGGCGAAACAAGAAGAGAAAGAGCGACAGGCAGCACTGGCAAGACTCGAAGGGAATAGTCGAAAGCCTCCCTCTTCATCCCCTCCCGTATCCCCACCCCGGCAAGAGGTAGGGTTTGGCATGTTTAAGCGGAGAAAAGACGAAGCTTTGGGCATACAGGCTCCGACAATACAACCAAGCCCGCCGCGATTGAGTCTTAGTTTAGGCGATCGGGAAGACGAGACGATTAGACCTGGCGGAGGAGGTGTGGTTCTGGGCATCGACGCCCCGACATCCGCTGTGAATGCTGGAGATAGGGTACGTATATATACACCTTTTGCTCACCAAGTCCACTAACACGTGAAATAGCGCGTCACTGTTGTGTGCAACAGGAAGCGCATACTATTGCCTGTTACGCCCACAACAACGCCTCTCGATCTCATCAAGTCCGCCGCTACAGTTCTAACAGACCCCATTGACGTTCGAACAGCCGTTATCTCCGAGTTGTTCGCCAAGGTCAGCATCACACGCCCACTTCGGAATTACGAGTATGTGAGAGACGTCATGAACTCGTGGGATTACGACAACCAGAACGAGCTCACCATCATCGACTCGGACATGGACGGCATCAACCAGGACGATCTGCTCTCATACAAGGTCCCAGAAACTAGGCCAGAGGGCGTCTCTTGCTTCATTCAGTACTCGTCAAGACCTGGCAAGTGGAGTAAAAGATATCTTACGCTTCGTCCCGACGGACAGCTTATCATGGCGAAGAATGAAAAAGCAAAGGAAAAGGACCAAGAGAACATCTGCACACTCACAGACTACGACATTTACTCGGTCACCCAACAGAAGCTCGCAAGAGTAAAACCACCAAAGAAAATCTGCTACGCTGTCAAGAGTATGCAAAAGTCCAACATCTTCGCAGACGAGTCGCAATATGTGCACTTTTTCTGCACCAATGACCGAAATACAGCGAATACCTTCTATAGGGCATTACAGACATGGAGGAGCTGGTATCTCAAACATCAGAAGGGAGAAGGCCTGAAAAAGAAGTCTTCCGCTGCCCGGACTCCATCTGGAAATGAGTCGGGAGAAGGCGCGTCCTCGCACGCACGAGGCGAATCAGTGGGCTCGCATTACCAACTAGGTGCTTTCTCGTCACTACTGGATATGGATAGCTTCAACAAAACGCTTGACCAGATCGAAGTCCACAAGCCCGGAGAATTTCCCGACGACAAGCCTCTTGCAAAGCTTGATAGCAGGGCGATGCATGCGAGAAAAAAGTCTATACGCGTTAAGCAACCGCCTCCCTCGGCTTTTAGTAGGAATGGCACGGGTATGGAGAGCACATCACAGCCTAGCACTCGCCAGAGCCCTGCACGAAGGAGTATAGACCAACAGGAAGAGGAGACATTCGCGTCCGGGGGTCTTCTTGGTCGAGCATATACGCAACGCCAAGCGGCTTCGCAAACTCGCGAGCAATCCGGACCCTTCACCGAAGGGCCGTCTCTACTCAATAACATGGGCCGCGTGGCACAAGTATCGGCCAACGATTCCGGCCTAAAACGTAACGCCTCCGTTCGCAGCAATCACCAGCGACGGACGTCCAGTGAGCTCCAGCGAAGCGCCTCAAAACGGGTACCAGGCATGCCTGAACCTCTAGTTGATCTGACACCCACTTACCGACCGCCGCCCCAGCACCTTAACAAGGGCAAGGGCTATAACCACGGGGCCAGTGCAGGTCCGTTAGTGGAGAGCGCAACCTCAATCGAGGAAGCCATAAAAGTCCCGCCATCAACAGACTGGCGCGCTCGCCCATCCACCTCCCACAGAGGCGCACATGGTACCTACGGCACCGGCGGCCACGAACGAACACGCTCGCTCAAGGGCCGTGGCGAGCCACTTGCGGCCTATACGCAGAACAATCATCTCGGTACGCCTGAAGATGACAGCAAGGCGTTCACGGGTGGGGGTTTGCTGTCGCAGGCTGGGTACAGTCAAGGCAAGGATGTCGTTGGGAGGGGCGTTATGGATGGGAGCAGGGCAAGGGGTCCGATGGTGAATCTGGAGGCTGGGGGTGAGTTCGCAAAGGGGAGTTTGCTGGGAGCGTTGCCGAATGCTGGACCCATTATCGATCGCAGTGGGAGGTAGTGTTTACATGCATGCTGGTACGCTGGTGGATGGACTTTGATATTTTGCGGCGGTCTCTGGCGTTTGGTGTTGGATGACGATGCTGTTTCCGCTGTATATCCTTTTCTTTGGTTATATCGTTTGCTTATGACCAGACGGCCTTGATGACCCATAGTAGAGTTTTGATGCCGGCGTACGTTAGCACTTGGAAGAGGATGAGCTCAGGCCTGCGTCATGCAAATTAACCCAATCTATACTGTCTGCTGTCATAAAGATTTCTTTGCCAGATCTCATCCCCGATCACCCCCCGATCATCTCTCCGATCTGGATCTGTCACACGGACCGGCAGTGGCTGTTCCGCTGGCGCTCACGTGCGTCTCTCCGCCTCCACCCACGGCCCACTCATTTGGCTGCGGAGAGCGTGACGTGCTGTCGATTCCTCGCACCGTTCAGCGGGAACCCCGCAATTCGTCGGCGTTATGACGGAGCACTGCAGCTGGCGGGCATGCGCTCCACCATGCGCTCCTCGGCACTGCGCTACGAGGCACTTCAGCGTCCACGCGTGACTTGACTGTCCCTCTGCGCCGATGGGGAAAGGGGATGGATAGATGAGCAGGCAGAGGTAAGCGAGTGCCCTGGTAAATCGGGCGATGCTCCGCTTCTCATTTCCACGAGAAACTGTTGAGTTGTTGACTCGCGGGCGTGCCCGTTGCGATACAAACCAATACTTTGTAGTCCTGGGCGCGGACGGTGGGGGAGAATTTTGCTTGCTCGGCTTGATGTTTGTGGAGGGTGAAGTGGATGTTGTCGCAGCAATGATAGACCGTGGAAAGGCCAGGAAAGGGCCAATTGGCACTGTCACGCATAGCAGGAGCCGAGCGGCTACGTCACTGGCGACAATCAGAGCTCTGACCCCAGAGCGGAGCATCCCAACCTCTCCACGCCTAAGAACGCTCGTGCGCCAAACAAGTACAGCAGAGGAAATCCCACGCCCAGAGCCTCTTTGTAACATTTCTCCCCAGCTACTACTACGGCCGCCCTTGCTGCATTGCAGTATTTCCAATTGCCCTTGCAGTCGCATTACACCCGGTTGGCGGCCAACATCCCGTACTCGAGAGTAATCCATACGCTTGTCTAGCGCGGCCTCCCGCAGTAGCTTAACCAAGCACCGAGCTCAAGCTCCTTCGGCCGCCCTTCAGCTCTCCCTTCTTATTAGAAAGAGCATTTGCGCCCTCACACCACATTTGAAGCGACTTACACATTACACACGACACACAATGGCTGGAACCGGCACGAGGGATGTGCAGAACCACGCTCTGTTCGAGGTCGCGACCGAAGTCGCAAACAGAGGTCAGTCCACCCAATCGCACTCGAGCTTCGAGCCAGCAGAATTCTAACGTGCTCCAGTCGGCGGTATCTACTCAGTCCTCAAGTCCAAGGCGCAGGTTACTACTGCCGAGTATGGTGCGGCATACACTCTTTTGGGACCGTGGAACAGGGCATCGGTAGGCGCATCCAAGCTGCAACTGCGACTGCGACTGCGACTGCGACTTTCAATGCTAACAGGCAATAGGCTGCTGTAGAGGTTGAGCCAATTGAGCCCAAAGACCCGGCTCTGCTAGCTACCATCAAGTCGATGGACGACCGCGGCATCAAGACGCTGTATGGCCGCTGGCTGATTGACGGAGCCCCACGCGTGCTCCTTTTCGACACCGGTACCGGGTACAGGTGGCTTGACGAGTGGAAGGGCGATCTCTGGTCTTCCACGGGCATTCCTTCGCCGCCGGGTGATTCCGAGACGAACGAGGCCATTGTCTTTGGCTACCTCATCGCATGGTTCTTGGGCGAGGTAAGAAAAACAAAAACTTACATGTACTCGTACATGCGCTGACAATCCCGTAGTATGTCTACCATGAGAAGAAGCGCGCCGTTATTGTCCAGTTCCACGAGTGGCTTGCTGGTGTTGCCGTGCCGCTCTGCAAGAAGCGCCGCATCGATGTTACCACCATCTTCACTACGCACGCAACGCTCCTCGGTCGTTACCTCTGTGCTGGCTCCGTCGATTTCTACAACAACCTCCAATATTTCGATGTAGATGCTGAAGCAGGAAAGCGCGGTATCTACCACCGTTATTGCATCGAGCGCGCCGCAACCCACGCCGCCGATGTCTTCACGACCGTCTCTCACATCACCGCGTACGAGAGCGAGCATCTCCTCAAGCGGAAGCCCGACGGCGTGCTGCCCAACGGCCTGAATGTCAAGAAGTTCTCAGCCACGCATGAGTTCCAAAACTTGCATCAACAGGCCAAGGTCAAGATCAACGACTTCGTACGTGGACACTTTTACGGTCACAACGACTTCGATCCTGAGAACACGCTCTACTTCTTCACCGCTGGTCGCTACGAGTATCGCAACAAGGGTGTAGATATGTTCATCGAGTCATTAGCGCGGTTGAACCACAAGATGAAGAACGAGAACTCCAACATGACTGTGGTTGCTTTCATTATCCTGCCGGCGCAGACAACCTCGCTTTCAGTGGATTCGCTGAAGGGGCAGGCGGTTATCAAGTCTCTACACGATACTGTGAACAACATCGCCTCGAATGTCGCCAAGAAGCTCTTCGAGCGGTCTTTGACCTGGACTGAAGGCTCGGAGCTGCCAGAGGACAAAGATCTCATCACACCGGCCGACAAGATCCTGCTTCGTCGACGATTATTTGCCATGAAGCGCCACAACCTCCCACCCATTGTTACTCACAACATGGTCAACGATGCCGAGGACCCGGTACTAGCCCAGCTTCGCCGCTGCCAACTGTTCAACCACCCATCGGACCGCGTCAAGGTCGTGTTCCATCCAGAGTTCTTGAACTCCGCCAACCCGGTCCTGCCAATGGACTACGACGATTTCGTTCGCGGAACTCATCTCGGTGTATTCTCGTCGTACTACGAGCCATGGGGTTACACTCCGGCTGAGTGCACTGTTATGGGTGTTCCTAGCATCACGACCAACCTGTCTGGCTTTGGTTGTTACATGGAAGAGTTGATCGAGAATGCTCAGGACTACGGTATCTACATCGTGGACCGAAGGATGAAGGGCGTCGACGACTCTGTCAACCAGCTCGTCGACTACATGTTCGACTTCACTAGGAAGAGCAAGCGACAGCGCATCAATCAGCGCAACCGAACCGAGCGCCTCAGTGATTTGCTGGACTGGAAGCGTATGGGCTTGGAGTATGTCAAGGCACGACAACTGGCTCTGCGCAGAGCGTACCCTGCGGCGTTTGAAGACGACGATGAGCCCGACTTTTTCGGCTCGCAAGAAGTCAAGATCTCGCGCCCATTGTCTGAGCCTGGGTCTCCCCGCGACCGCTCCGGCATGATGACTCCCGGTGACTTTGCTTCGCTGCAAGAAGGTCGCGAAGGACTGACCACGGAAGACTACATCGCGTGGAAGCTCCCGTAAGTTTCTTATCACCATTGAAGCGATGAACCCTGCTAACAGCCGTATAGTGAAGAAGAAGAGGCTGATGATTTCTCCTTCCCGCTGACTCTGAAGACGAAGAGTAAGCCTAATTCAGGCGCCAACACTCCTACCATGTCTTCCACTCCAAACACGACCAACGCGACAAATGGTACTGACTAGTTGTTTTTCTTTTAGGTTGACTGAAAGCAACGAACGAGGAACAGAACGAGTTTTGAAATTGCATTAATTTATTTCTTATGTTCGGCTTGATTTTATATGCATATACTGCATGAGAGGGGAAGGAAAGAGAGAGAACGAGAGAGAGGTGTTTTGCGTCTGCGGTGAGGCAAGTGTATTTTAGGGTTGTGAATAGTAGATGTCTTGTGGCTGATCCGAACGTCTTTCTGTTACTCGTCTATAAAGGGCTCTGGGCTTTGTGACTTTCCTGAAGCCGTGCATCCGGTCCAAGAGTATACGCGCGTCTTTGTGTTGTCCAAGATCTTGTACGAAATCGTCTGATGACTTGACGACAATTACTGCCAAGTCAGTTGCCATGATCCCACCAAGGTCCTAGTACACGACTCGAGCATATCAAAGCCTGCGCCACTTCTCCGTATGATGCCGACCAAGAGCATCGTCTGACGCCAAGGGTGTGGCGCGTCTTGGCAAACGGGCGCAGCAGTCGGACGATAACGGAGATTGCGCACGACGTTTCATCATCAACAACGCAGATCTTGCTTTCAAGGTTGTAGGTAGTAAAAGGAAACAGCTAGACGAGTTGGAGGTAATTAGTGTGACTAATGCATGTAATACCTAGTAGCGCTTCGCACGTGTGACTCTTTTCTTTGTGACTTCATTCGACAAGACTGTTTAACCTGACTGTGACCTTTTAACGGGTGCATGTGAATGCGGGGACGATGGCGGGGGTGCAGCGGAGACAGAAGCGCGTCTGGCGCTGTACTACTAATTGGCGTTTTCCGTTTGCCCAGTTGAGATACAGTTTCGCAGTGAAGGAAATGTTTCTTTGATAGATTGTTCTTAATTGGGGCTTTGACCATCCGTGAATGGTTGCAGGGGTGAGGCCGTTACAACTCTGGGCCATACCACTTGGCGCAACTTTCCTCGGCTTCGACGCCCCTTAGCGTCATTCCGGCGACAAGCCACTGGCAGTCTCTAGTGGTAATGCACGTATCCCACCTGCACCCTTAGTTCGCGTTTGCTTGGACTTTCACTGACACCATGCACCCCAACGGAGCTTTAATAATGCGACGCGCTACCGGGTCAGTCCGTTGACACCTGCTTTGGCGCGTTGGTGCTCCTAGACCCCGAATCCTCAGCACCGCAACACTTCCGCCCACTTCCCTGCCCTCAACCGAATATCTTCCTACGATCCCGATCCGACACCACCTTCCCGCTCCACAGGCCTTTGATACTCTCCGCGCGGACACACCTTTGTGAACATGTTCAGCCCCTGGCTGCAGGCCTTCGCGTGGCTGAAGAAGCGCGTTCCTTCAAGTCTGAAGGCGCTCATTCCTAACGCCAATTTCATAACACTGCATTGTACGTTCAACCAAGGCGCAGCGCAGGCTTGGATGGGCATGGACTGAAGCAATGCAGACAGCTACATCATCGGTTGGGCGCTCACTACATCTGTCATCTTATACGGCGGTGGACGCATACCATACATCGACGCTCTCTTTTTTGCCAGTGGCGCCGCAACACAGAGTGGATTGAACACGTACGTGACCTCATGACTCTGTAGATACGGCAACTGATTGAGAGCTCAGGATCGATATCAACAAGTTAGATTTGTATCAACAGGTGTGTTCGAACCAGCCGACGACTACGAGCCTTTCACTAACGGTCCCAGATTACCGTCTACTTTGTCGCCAGCCTATGCACCCCGATATTTATCCACAGCTCCGTCGTCGTCGTACGCCTCTATTGGTTCGAGAAACGATTCCAGAACATCATCCTCGAGAGGGGGAATAAGAGTGGTCGGACTCGGACTTTGTCAAGGCGGAAGAGTGAGACGAATGGCGATTCCGATCGGAATATGGGACAGGAGGAGCAAGCTGTCGGTCTTCGTCAAATTCGAGTCATGCGCGGCTCCAGCGGGCACGCACACGGCGGCACCATTGCCAACGAATACGCCTTCAGCGATGGACTTGCCCACACTGGCAACGGGATCCGCCCTCGGAGACGCTCCAGTTGCAGCGAGGACGAGATGCCACCCTTCGTTCGACCCACCACTCCGCAGCATCATACGCCGGGTATTGTCTGGGCCGACCACCTCAACACGCCCACAGACCGGAACCACTCGCAAGACTCGACCGATGTAGCGCCTAATGAAGACGGACCTAACGATGTAGCGCCTACCGATCGGCTTCCGCAGTCGAACAAGGAGCGGAGTATAGCTTTCGTGGAAGCCCAGAGGAACCCCACGGCGAGGAACAAGCTGCGCATTCCTGGCCCGCGCGACTTCGACCAAGGTCTGATCCCAGAGGCGGTCAAAGAAGAACAAGAGCTGGACCGAGCCACAACCAGGCTGTCACATGAGTCAAACCGCAGGTTTTCGCATGAGTCGAACCACAGGTTTGAACGCTCAAACTCAGCTCCTCATAACCTGAATGGAGATGACCGTCCGCTCAAGAACCACATCACCATCGATCTCCCGGACCGGCAGCGCCCCACTGGTCATTCCGTGTACGATAGGCACAAAACGGCCGATAGCGATGCACACGCGCCTACTTCGGGAATGCATATGCGCAGTAGATCGCGATCGAGAACTTTGACTAGCTTCCTTAGTAGGAACAAGGACGAAGATCAGGACCCGATGCCCTATCTCAGCTGGACCCCTACCGTAGGACGCAACTCCAATTTCGTCGATTTGACCGAAGAGCAGAGAGAGGAACTAGGTGGTATCGAGTATCGCGCTTTGAAGCTTCTCGCTATGATCCTCATCGTCTTCTACCTCGGCTGGCACACCATCGCCGTCATCTGTTTGGTGCCGTGGATCACGGAAAGTGCCTATTACAGCGGCCTTGTAAGGGACTTTGGCATCAACCCAACGTGGTGGGGCTTTTTCACAGCCTCCTCACTATTCAACGATTTGGGCTTCACTCTCACGCCAGACTCGATGATATCCTTCCAGCTTGCAGTATGGCCGCTCGTTATAGGCACCTTCCTCATCATCATCGGTAACACTGGCTTCCCTTGCATGCTGCGATTTACTATCTGGATGTATTCCAAGATGGTGCCCAAGTCCAGTAGCATGTGGGAGGAACTGCGCTTCCTACTGGACCACCCGCGTCGATGCTTTACACTGCTTTTCCCGAGCAGGGCCAATTGGTGGCTATTCTGGATTCTTGTTCTCCTCAACGGCCTTGATGTGATTTTCTTCATCGTCCTCGATGTAAGTTGGATAACGTTCCATATTGGGCAAGCACAGTGACTAACGAAGCCTAGCTCAATGACCCAACAGTCACCCATCTTCCTGGCGGTCACCGCTTCCTCGCTGGACTCTTCCAAGCTGCCTCAACCCGTACCGCCGGTTTCTCAGTCGTCAGCATCCCCGATTTACATCCCGCTGTGCAGGTCAGCTACCTCGTCATGATGTACATCTCCATCTTCCCCATCGCCATGAGTATCCGCCAATCCAACGTATACGAAGAAAAGTCAATCGGTGTCTGGGCCGCCGACGATGAAGAGGACACGAGATCCAGCTACCTCTCCCACCATCTCCGCCGACAACTGTCCTTCGACCTGTGGTTTGTCTTCCTAGGCTTTTTCCTCATCGCCATCGTCGAAGGCGCTCGTCTCGAAAACACGAATGAATACGCTTTCAGTCTCTACTCCGTCCTCTTCGAAATCATATCCGCATACGGCACTGTAGGACTCAGTCAAGGCTTCCCTGGCTACAACACATCCTTTTCGGGCCAATTCAAGCCTCTGTCCAAACTCATCATCATTGCCATGCAAATCCGTGGCCGCCACCGCGGTCTACCCTACGCACTTGATCGAGCCATCCTTCTCCCATCCGAGACTCTGCACCAGAAGGAAAACGAGGATGCGACGCGGAGGGCTAGGCGCATGAGTACCGGGTCGGATATGGTGGCCAGCCTGCAGATGGAAGGCATTTCGAGAACGGGTACGGGATTGAGTCGCAGGAGTACGCAGAGTGGGGAACGCCACGTTGCACTCAGTAAACCGCAGCAGCTGCAGCGCATACTGAGTGGTGCGTTTAGTGCGGGTCCCGCAGGCCAGTTCAGAGAGAAGAGGACGTAAGGTGGTCCTCTCTCTCT
>ML975288.1:38664-172237 GCA_010015605.1 Decorospora gaudefroyi
CTCTCTCTCTCTCTCTCTCTCTCTCTCTCTCTCTCTCCTTGCCAGACTTCTTTGCTTTCGTAGATCGATGGAGTTTTCTGGGGGTGGGGTGTTGGGCCGCCGGTAGTTTTTTTATTTTGTGCAGTATATACGGTCTGGATTTTTAAATCATATACCGGTAAAGGGTTGGGTCTGGTCTGGGTCTCGATGGCGTTTTCATCTTTTTTTTTTCTAAAATCTTTCACGTCATCTTGTCGGGCGCGGCGTTTTATTAGCCTGACTTCCTTCCTTCACTTTTTTGTTTTGGTTGCTACGTTATACCATCTTTTTGTACACACTTTATTTGTTATATTGGCATATGTATATGGCTTTCTTTCAACTTGTTTATATTTATTTTTGGGGTTCTGTTCAATTCAGAGAAAGACCCCTAGTTTTTAGACTTATGGTTTGCTAGTGTTGCTTTACGGTTGTGGGTTTGTTGCAAGAATGCAAACACACACATACATACACACACACTCTCTCTCTCACTCTTTCTTTGTGTTGATATAGGCATTACAGACAATTGAACTGTATAGGCGAAGAGATTAGTCTAGTATATTCCATGGTTGTTAGGTATCTAGAGAGAGTGCTCGCGCGCAAGATGGCTTTTCTTTCGGGGTTCGGGGAGGGCAGAGATGTAAGTGGTAGGCCTAGTACACAAAACATGGATGCTCTCGTGCCATGGGGCCCGATTCCGTGGTGCGGACGAAGATTTTATATGTCTGTACCGTAGTCGACGACTCCTTGTACTCTTTTCAGTAGCCTAAGGGATACCGAGAAATGAAAAGATCAATTATCATCTAAACCACATGTCCCGACATAAGCGCTCATCCCAAGCCTCACCATACATGATACCATGCACATAGCACTCCCCAACCAGCACCCAAAGCCCTCGGCCATCGCGCCGAACCACAAGCGGCAACTGGCCGCCCTTGCACACGACAACACAATCACCCCGCCTCGTCAATCGAGGCGCAAGCACAAGGTACCCCTTCTGCGTGCGAGCCATGCGTCTATGGTTCGGCAGCCGGCTCTCGGGCGGAAACCCAAGGCGCTGAATCTTGGTCGGCGTAAGGCCCAAGAGGCGCCACGCGGATTGAAAAAGACGGTAAAAGAAGCGGTTCAGCCATGTGTTTTCGGACGAGCGCGGGAATAACCAGCGGAGCGCTAGGCGGACCGGTCTGCGTAGGGTGCGGAGGAGCACGTAGTATTTGTATCGTGCGTCGTGGCGGGCCGAGGGGAGATGGGGCGGCACGCGACCGGCGCACAGGGTGTGCCAGTATGCGTCGAGACGAGATTCGCCGGTGGGGTAGAGGACGTGGGATTGGATGCGGGCGGTGGTTTCCCAGTCTTTGAGCTGGTTGAGGATGTCGTAGCACTGCACGAAGAGCTGGAACATGTGCGAGACGTGGCGGAGGTAGCGGGTCCGAGATAGAACGCCCACGGCCTCGATCTCGTCGACTAGGATGCCTTGGAGCTGCAGCGTCTTGTTTCCTGGACCGAATACCGGTGCTGGTGGCGTGCTTGACCTGGCAGCGTCGAAACGGGGCGGCTGCGATACTTTGTGCGTAGAGCCGCCTCTGTCGTCTACAAATACAGAAGTATTCAGAAGCACAGCGGGATCCGAGACACTCCAATCAGCTACCCACGTCGGCAACCCGGATTCAGAAGACTTGTCGTGTACACCCGCAGCCTTGAACAAAGCAAGACCCGTTTGTGCGAGAAGAGATCGGCTAATCGCACCAAATAGCTCGTTGGCGCTGCGATGGTAATCCGGTCGAATTCCCATAGCCACCACGTCGTCCTGATCGGCCAGCGCCAACATGCCAAAGACTTTGTCTCGCCGATCCGTTGCGCGAAAAGACCGGTGTTGAAGCAACACATCATGGACACACGGTCGACGCTTGGCTAGAAAGTTGGCACGGGTTTGGAAAAGGGAAAAGGCCTGAAAGGTCGCACTCCCGCCGTATACGAAAAAGAAGCCCAGGTCGACCGCGTACTGCACCGCTCGCTCCAGCGCATCCCAGGAGAAGGCGTCGTCACCGCAAACGAGCATGATGTCTTTTGCGACAGAGACTTCTTGCACAATCCACGCGCGGTGCCACCACTCCCGCTTCAGCAGCGCAGCTAACGCCCGCCAAGCCGTATCGTACAGCGGAGGCAGATGGGACGCCAGGTGTGGTGCCCACGTAGTCGATGCTGCATTCTTTTCCGACAGCTGCGCGAGCTGGCGTATCAACTGGATTGCGCGCGGGCTATTCTGTGCGGCGGGTCCCAACCAGACCACGGTACGCTCGCTGAGTTGAAAAATGTCGCGCATCATGCCGACTTGCTGGCCTCGCTCGGTGATATCTGTTTGGCAGATGCATAGCGCGTCGATCCAGAGAGTGCGCGTTGCTTCGGGGTGCTGCAGGTGCTGTAGCGCGCCGAATAGGTTGCGCGTCACTCGCATCGTGCCGTTGTCGCATGGTATTTCTTCTTCGTCGTCGACCTTCTTTACGCCCCAGCAGTAGGATAAGGACTCGTAGCGCGGTTTGTCGGTGAGCGCGACGGTGCGCAGTGTGCATTGGATGGGCGAGGCATCGTCGCGGCTGGGGTGCAGGTCGAGGAGGCGGATATCGTTTGCTTGGAGACGCTGGTATACGTATGGGCGCGTGGTGGAAGCGTCATGTTGTTGACGAGACAAAGATACGGCAATGTTCCGGCCTTTACAATTGCATTAGCTAGTTACCTAGTACGTAATGCTTGGTCTGTAGGGGACATATTCTTACGGGGCGTGCATCTAGTGCGCCAAAGTGAATCAGCGGCCCTGCGCATTCGTATTATCTCTCAGTACCGAAGAGTTCTAGTTACTACATGCTCTCCAGTACGGCGGTCGTGGAGGAGAGAACGAGGGGCTGTAGCGATGAAGGCTACCGATAACCCCCACGCCAGCTTTCAGCCTCGTACCTCCCGCATCCATGAAGGCGCAGACATTCTGGGGATAGAAATTCGGATGCTCGCCTCGAATATCTATACCATCGTATAGAGAGATATGTTCAATACTAGTTCCATTTTGGCACCGTTGGGCGGTGGACTCCCGCCTGATAGGATGTAGTACCGGCATACAACTGTAGGAAGACGAAGAGCGTAAGGTTGAGTAGAAGCGTCACGCAGATGATTGCGTAATTGTAACAGTCCCATGTTTTGGTGTCCACAAAAAGACATTGTCTGTTTTGGAATCTCTCAAGCATTTGAGGAAGTGACGTTCATGGTCTGATGATGTTAACCTATTTGTGGACTGATTACTAACCGGGCCCCACAGGTATGATACCTGCGATAGTAGGGAGCAGACGAGTCCTGTTTCTATACATCCCCAGCCAAAGCTCATAGGCCTATAGGCTAGTAACTTTAATTTATCAATGTGTGAGCGAACATAATATTGTATACCGGTATAGAACCAAAACCTAAAATTGACTGAAACACCACATCCGAACACCACCAAGTGAGGCAAAGGAACTTCGCCACAAAAGGACTCATTCCGCCATACATGAGGCAGGATGCCTTGGAGTGCCCTAAGGCTCCGCCCTTTTGTCATCATAAATCATAATTGTAATGCATAAGTCATATCATCGTACCGTTGCGGTGTTAACCAACAGGCCTCGGACCATCATTTCACTTTTGTAACCCTACGGCTCGTTTCCAGGTATCCATCAGTATGCGACATCATCCAGCAGCGCGGTACAATAGGTCGAGTAAAGAATCAAGCAACGGTAACAGGAGTTTTGCCTTTTCCGAAGTTCTGTGAAGACATCAACATGTCCCTTAAGCGGTCTTCCGCTTTTGTTAGTTCCTGTTGGCTACTGGGACATAGATCTGATGGCCGTGGCCATGGTAGCCACGATGTTATGGATCCCAATGTACCTGACCGTAATCGTGATGCTGGTAGATTGCGCATTGATGGTTCGCGTTGGTGTGTGGAGGGTCTTCGAGGCAGCGTTGTCTGGTGTTGAGTTTCCCATGCTTCACCGACGTTATCAGTGACATTCTGTATGCTCGATGATGTATCAAGAGAGAGCTGCTTCGACGCTGTAGGCGAGGCGAGGGTGATGGCTGGATGCGAAGTGGATGATGATGAAGCATGGACCGCCCATGCGGGCCCTGGGTTCTGAGCTTCTGCCTGTTTCGAACGGCTGGTCTCTTGGTCCCGGAATGTGTCACCGTCAATGGCCTTTCTCTTTCCGCTGCCACCACTGATGACACTCTTCAAGCTGCCATATGCGGACTGACTTCGCTTCTTGCTGCTGGCTACCCTTCCCTCTTGTGCAAGCTGCTCACTCGAGCTACTGGCTTCGGGAACAGCCATCAGCGTATTGTCAGCCGCAGTCCACCCTTGACTGAGACGGTTCAGGCGACCTCGTCCCACCAAGGCTCCTGTACTGGCAGCCCATCCCGGTCCTCCGCCGGTGATCTCTCCCTGGGGGGGAAGATGGGAGTCGTACTCATCTGCCAGACTCATTCGACTCCGCGCGCAAATCTCGGCAATGGCATCGATGGCGTCTCGAATTTCTGGATCGACGGCGCGGAGGATTGCTGAGAAGGAGAAGTCATCCGCGGAGGGAAATTGCTCGCTCTTGCCCACCAGGCCGGCTGACAGGGCTGAAGCATGTGTGTGCCCGTTCATGGCGAACGAGCGTGGCGTAGTGAAGCCTGAGCCGGGGCGTGAAGTATGCCGCGACGCCGAGTATGTGCGTACCACAACAGGCTGGCTCGTGACGGATGTTCGACTAGAAGTAGACTTTGCTGACTTGCTTTTGGAGGGCGATGAGTGGAAGGCTGGGGCATTGAGGGCGCGAAGGGCGGCCGACTGTATTGGGGGCAGCGTATTCGTCAATGTAGTAGTCGCACTGGGCACTGAGCCTGAACTCGCCGTCAGGTCAGACGGTCCTTCTTGTGCATCTAGCGGTTGCGTGTGGGCGAGGATAGCCGGGACAGCTTCGTCGGACAGTATAGGCTGCGCGCTAAGCGTCGACGTGGTGTTGTTCCCCAAGAGAGTCGAAAAGACGCCTAGGGATCCCGACGGTCTGGTGGTCGTTGCAGGCCTCAATGGTTGTGGGAGTGCACTTGCTTCCGCGGTACCTGGGCCATGCTCATGCTGCTCGTGGTTGGGGCGAGGGGCAGAGGTTTGCGGGCGCGAGGGCGTCTGGAAGGGGATGCGCGTATCGTTGGAAATGGCGGCAGAATCGGACATTGTGGGTTTTGCTTTACTTGGAGCTGCAGGTCAATGCATTGCAGGGCCGCTATGCGACGCCGTCTGAGTTGTTGGGCGTAGGCTGCGGTGCTCGAGAGGGATGCGCTGGCCGACGCGGGCCACTCCTTGGCGGGACGTTTTGCCCTGGCCAGCTCCCATCGGCCAGCTTCTGCCATTGGACAACCGTCGCACCGACAGCGGGACAGACACCTTGACATGTCTGCCAGAGTTGCACATCTCTTGTAACCTTCTCAATTGCGCAAATGGGTGAAACTGTGGCCTTGACTGAGCCCAGCACGCAGAAGTAATGGTTGTGGGACCATGGTATGCTCTAGGTAGGCATTGGACCGCGATTCCCCTGCACCATGTCGCGCATATCCAGCGCAGAAGAGCAGGTCACACATGCAGCGACCGCATGTTGATGTGCACAAAGCTCTCAGGGGTATGCTCGCTCAGAACAGCATCCCATCGTCTGAACAATCACTGTCGATGCCTTGAGCCTGCCCGAGCTCCTTGCTCAACCACGATACCAATCCACCAGGCAGCTCATCCAGTATCTGCATCTCGGCCTTGACATTGAACATGAGCATCTTCTGCAGCTCCTGCCTCCAGCTCTGCTCCGGCCCGCCTTCCACGCACAAGTCCCACTCCAGCATTCGCGCTGCTTTGGTCCGGTCTCGCGCTGTCAGTCTCATCAGGCCTTGAAGGTGAGGCAGCACTGCCGTGTCTGTGTCGTCTTCGCCTACCGGAGTCCGGCTCATGTGGTGGCTCTTGAGACCTAGCCAGCGAATGTTGGGCAAACTTAGTGCGGGTGTATCAGTGGGTGTAACGTCTTCGTGAGCAAGGCGGTACGAGCCATATTTGTACGTGGACATAATGGCGATTCCGTCAGGGTCCAAGTCAACGAAAGCATACATTGGGATATGTGGCGCATTGTCTGTCAATCTGCGCAGGAACTTTCTTGAGGCCACGTCCGGATACCCTTTCGCCTGCGCTGGATCAATATGATCCTGAGAAGCGACCGTTTACACTTACAGTCAGTATGACTCCATGTGAGCCCAACATTTTCCATTGTGGTGAGCTCATCAGTGATCGGAAAGTCGCCTACAGCTTTGTATTAGCTCTGGCAGATCTTGTGGGGACTATTCATACCTCCTTCTCAACGACAAGAACCCACTGGACTCTGGTCAAATCTATAGTGTCATTCTCACCTATAGTTGGAACCAGCATGCCCTAGGAATCCGTTAGACATGCCCACTGCAGGGTCGTGTTCGTCAAACCTCTTTGCCGTTCATGCCGTTCAACTGATGGCCATTGTCTTGATCTAACGCAAAGTTACCGGCTACCAAACCCTTTGCGCCGGCGGTCTAAGGTACGATGGTCAGTCTGTTTCTGCAAAGCGACACAAACGGAGGCTGCGCACCAGGTTCAACTGGGATCTATGGACGCCGAAAGTGCAAGCCAAGTCGTCCACGTATCGATCAACCACCGACTGCTTCACGAATAGATCGGGATGGCGATAGTATATATCTCTATTTTGTGTCAGACCAGATTCCGAACAGGAGCAGGGCGGAGTGTACCGCTTGGTCATGATGGTGTTGTCGGTGAGACTACCATGTACGAGTTCCAGTATCCGCACCAATACCGCTAAACGAATGTAAGCACATGATCACGAGCTGTAGGGTGTACCAACTGAAGTTCCATGCTTCTTGTGCATTCGCTCCTGGAAAGTTGATGTCCCGTTCTTTGGGCTCAGGAACCCTGCCGTCCGCCTCAGTTGCCGCGATACGTCTCCGAGAAAGGGCTGCTCGGGATTTTAGGGTGATGGTAAGCACTCCATGTCCCTCAAGAAGACCGTCCACGATTTTTTCAATCATTGCTTCAATGCGGGCGGTGACCCAGTGTCTGCGCACGATTAGCTATGATCAAGCCCAGATTAGTGGCGATGACGCTACCTGTCACGAACCGGTCTATGGGCTTGATCATTCAGACCATGCTGAGACTGTTCGCGGGTGTTGAGTGGTTTGGCAGTACTGACGTGCCTTCCAGGGCTAGTATCTGTTGTTCCTGATGTTGTGATCGGGTTGGCGGATGAGTTCCAAAGATTGGGCTCTTCATCACAAATTGGGAAGAGAATTTCGTCGTCAGAGTCAAGTAGGTCCTCACCTAGAGAGTTTTGGGAGTCCAGGGGTGTAAATAGTATATCCTCGAAGTCGTCGACATCCATCACGGAATGGGTTGGAAGCACACGAGGCTTGTGTACCGAGATCAGCACTGTCGTTAGCTGCTAGACTGGGGATGAGTGAAGAATAGATTCAGTATGCAGCGCCGATAACAGCAGAACGCCGTTGTGGTGTTGAAAAAAGCATCGTGGCGAAGATGGAAAGAACGATGGATGTGTGGATCCCCACGGAGATGGCAAGCAAGACCGCCTTGCGATAGGCAGAGTTCTTAGGTTCTCACATTTGAACAAAAGGAACTTCCCCCAGACTACGTTGTTGACGGTTTGAGTCGACGATCAGAGTGAAGATGTTCGTTTAGAGTCTAGCGTTCCGGAATAGGAAAATAAATCTGCAATCGGCTAAGAGTGCACATTTCGAACGGCAGCACCCTGGTCGTTCTTGCCCTCGCTACAGACTTGGCGCGCCTTCCACGCGCTTCGCGTCGCGCTTTCCGCAGGCGCGTCTCCTCCTTCCCTCCATGCCTGCTACCACAAATACCTACGCTCTCTGTTTAATTACAACGCGAATACCCCATATACACGCTCAACATTTCCTCACCCCGCATCCCCGGTTCTCAAAGATCTCCAGGCTATCTTCCCAGCGCTCGACATATAGCATGGAGGACCCAACACTCCTTCCGCCGATTCCCCAGAAGCGTCCACTCGAAGACGATATCGAGCCTCCCGTCTCAACGCCTGTTAAGCCCGTGATCAAATCCACAGCCTCGACGCCCCTCTCGGTCCTCTCGGTGCAGACACCTTCGCCCCGCAAGAGCCGTGCCCCTAGCTCGACGGTGCCCAACAGCAGTGTACCTGCCACGGCCAGCTCGCAACCAGCGAAAAGACAGAAGTTGACATCGCAAGAGAAAGAAGCCAAGACTAAAGCTCGGGAGGAGAGGAAGGCCCAGAAGGAGGCCGAGGACAAAATCAAGGCGGAGCAGAAGGCACAAAAAGACGAAGAGAGGCGGAAAAAGAACGAGGAGCGAGATGAAAAGAAACGACTTAGGGAAGAAGAACAGCAGCGACTGGAGGAGGAGAAGGCAAAGAAGGCGCGAGTAAGTCGAGCACTTTCACTGCGAAGAAAGTCTGCATGTATTCTCAACTCTCTATGGGCGCTTCTGGCGACCGCCTGAACATGCGGAGGCACTCGGGCCTAAATGAACACTGCTGACCTGTCTACAGTCTCAATTGAAGTTGAACGCTTTTTTTGTCAAGCCGAAGACCGGAACCAGCCCAGGACAGGCCGTGGTAGCTTCATCCGAGAGCCCCGCTGCCTCATCCGGATCATTATTGCCTCCTCCGTCTGGGGTTATTACTAAACCAGTCACCCCCTCCCGGCAGAAGACCATCGTTAAGAACGCGCAGTCGGACTACGAGCAATACTTTCTGCCATTCAACCTCCCTACGCATACTATCCTCGCACCGACGAACACATTCCTGGACAGCCCAGAACGTATGGAAGCTGCCCGGACTCGGCTGGAAAACATCATTGCGCAAAGGGACGTTTGCAAAGAGCATATAACAAAGGACACGCTGAAGTCGACTTTCCCGACATGGAAGCAGCGAGGTCGCAAGACTGCAACCATCGTGGAAGTAGTCGAATGCGTTAACGGCTCATCCGATCACCCCATCGATCTCACTGCGGACAAGAGCACGACTCCGAAAAACCCACTCGACATGCTGAAGGACATCCCGATGAAGTACATGCATTTTTGCAAGGAAGATGTTCGCCCACCGTATTACGGCACATATACCAGGTCATATACGGATAGGGAGGCTTCCAAGCTTGCACGCAACCCTATTTCTAGGACGCGCCAGGATACGGACTATGACTACGATTCTGAGGCTGAGTGGGAAGAGCCTGAAGAGGGTGAAGATCTAGACTCCGATGGCGAGGAGGATAATGAAGATGAGGCCGAAGACGACATGGACGGGTTTCTTGATGACGAAGAGGATCCCAACGTGAAGCGACGGCTCATTAGCGGCGATTTGGTGCCCGTCAGCACTGGACTGTGTTGGGAAGATGCGGACAGGGTTTCGAGACTCAACGACGGATCCGACGCTATTTGCACTGACTTTAAAGGCTTTTCCATGGGCTTTCTCCTGGATCCGCAGATGTGCTCGATCGATCCGTTCTCTGCAACCTACTGGGCGCCCGATCCTGGAACAGCCGCGCCTATTACCACTGCTGTGAAGAAGGATAGTCTAAACAGCGGTGTCATGGACCCGCCTCGAGCGCCACTCACACACCGCACTATGAATGGCATGCTTAACGCATTGAATGGCCCCAAAAACCCGCCCTCCGGCACACCGGGCAAGCCTGCCAAGGCAAAACGAATGATACCTACCGAGCAACTTGACGCGTTCAAAGCAGAAATCGAAGGCAAAGATCTGACAAAGATCGGGATGGTAGAAGCCCTGAAGAAAGTATTCCCAAAACTACCGAAGGATGCGATTACCAACACGCTAAGCGTTGTCGCTGCAAGGGTGGGTCCCACAGAGAAGGAGAAGAGATGGGTGGTGATCAACACCTGAGTCGCGTCTTTCACCTTATCACACCGATTCCATTCTATCGATGTATAATATATTGTGGTCACATGTCATGAACATAGTGTAGCCAGCTCTTTTGGCAGGTGTCCAGCGTTACTTTCGGAGCAAAGGAGGGTGGTGGAACAGGGCGTCGATAGCATTTTATTACAAGTTTAAACCTTATCATTAGCGTTAGTAGATTATTATAGCACACGGGATTGACTAGGATGCCGATGCTGCCTCGATAGCTTTGAAGATTCACGAAATTGTCTAAACAATATCCTAGGATATGTTCCATGCCCGCGAACATCTTTACTTTTGAAGTGGCTGTAAAAATGGAGTTGGTGAGGCAGCCCGTCAGCGCGTGCTAACCGCCAGATTGACCGATCTTCAACTGACCAAACACTGTATCCAGTCCCACATGAGCCTCCAATACACGGCTTTGTTCAACTCTACGACTAATGCATAAGTACCCCACGACGGCTTCGTGTTGGCCAAAGCCTGAACCTGTAAAACACTGAGCCGAGAAGTTGGTATCACAACCACAATCAAGGAGAGGTAAAGTCATTACGCGTTCGAGACACATACGTATAGCAGTCAATCAGTGTAAGCGCTCGAGGCTCCCTTGTGAAGCAGTTGTGCTACACAGTACATCGCTAGGCGGGCCATTTGCTAACCATCGTCTACGACACAAATTTGGGTGATCGCTGGCTTTCCTCCCATAGTATATGAAGCATTCCGCAAAATCTTCCAAGTATACAACGGCAGACAGAGCATCCGAAAGCATGTTGGCATGTTGTATTATCCAGCAAATGGGTCCTCAATAACGGATGAAAGCGTGGTGCGGGGAAGATCCTAGTTGGTAAAGTGCGAAACCTGGGAACCAGGTAAAAGGCGATCACTTCTGGAATACTGTTACTGAATAACGACTTCGCTATGGGCGGGTATAAGCAAGCTATGTGCTTGTGGTATCCGGGACTTTGGTGAGTGCGAAGTTAAGAATAGCTGTCGTCTCCGCATATGCATTGGGGTCCGTGCGCTCGGGCGCTTGGGATGCTGGTGAGAAATGACCCCGTCCAATGGACCACATCCTGTAAACGCCCGCTATCTTTGGTGCGATATCTTACAACAACGACCCAATCACCATCACCTATCCAACAGGGGAGATGACCTTCGGAGTGGATCAACTTTCTTCCTTGTGTATTGTTCTATTGGAACCGCCCAGGCCTCACTTCCGCAGGCCGTGGTACTTCCACAACTGCATCAGCAGGCGCTCTCGACAGCGGTTCAGTCCCATGCGGCTCTAGACGACGCCAAGAGATGCAACCATGCGCTATGAACAGATCCACAGTGGATATGCCCGCATGCAAGAATAGATGTGGCTCTCCATCTGACTGGCTGATCGCCTGCAGTCTCATCTTAGACTCTTAGTGTATGGAGGTACGGACTGTGGAGCCTACAAAGACACCGTATCGCCTCTGCGACCTCCGCAATCCGAATTTGAGACGTTTTGTGATCCTCCCTGTCCATCTTTACTTGTCGCTCGTACGTTGTCACTCGACTTACAGCTTGCTGGCCTCAAGCGTCTCTCACCCATTATGGCGTCGCTTGTTCTGTATCTTTCTGCAACTGTGCTGTTTGCTCAGTCAACGGTTGCCGCCAACTGCTCGAAGGCACCTATATACATCGACATTCACAAGCGGGCTGTGAACAACTCTCCGGTCTTCCAGTACGGGTCTTTTATTGGATTAGGAACGCCGGCGCAGAATCAAAGCCTCTGGCCCTCATTACAACAAAACCATACATCTTTAGCATTAGATACCTACTGCAAAGGCAACACCACGCTCAAAAATTGCGAAAGAAGTACCGGAGGCTTTTTCAGGCCCCGAGATTCGACTTCGTATGTTGGACTAAATACACAAAACCTTCTCTTGCTAACGCATGAATAGATTCGTAGAAAGTCAGGACTTTCAGACGCTCGATGAAGCACAAGAGGGTTTGTCCGGTTTCTTTGGTCAAGAGACCCTTCGATTGTACACGCACTACTTCGAGACGGACGGCGCCTCGGAAACACTCCTAGAGAACTCAACGATCGTGGTTGCTGAATCGGGATCAATAACCCCTGAAAGAGTGGGCTTGGGATCCTCGTCGACTGTGCTGCAAGATCTTTCTGCGCGCGACATCATCGCTGGAAAAACATACTCGCTCTACATCGGCCAAGGCTTTGACCGCGCTGGAGGCGCAGTGAACGGCAGCAATGTCTTCGGAGGATACGACTCAGGACGCTTCACTGGTGTGCCAAACAAGTACCCCATGAACATTGCGAATTTGAACCCAATGAGTGTCCGGATCAAAGACGTTGTCATTACCGGCTCGACCGACAACGCAAATGTGTCCCTCTTTGATAATACTGTCTTTGCCGATATGGAGACACGTCCCGAGGACTTTGAGGCTCAGATCACGACCGAGCAGTTTCCATTTTCGCTGCCTTACCAGATCACACAAAACTTCATACAGCACCTCAATGCCGAGGAAGACAACACGTGGGGCGACAACTCGCTGAAACTTAAGAATGCTTTCAACGGCACGCTCTCCATCGTGCTCGAAGACGGCTTCACCATCACCCTCCCACCTGAAGTCCTCATGAACGCTTCAAATATTACGCCCATCCAATCCCGCAACAAGTCGTCAACCAAGCCCTTCTACCTCGGCACCGCCTTCCTAGGCCAAGTGTACCTCATGGCCGACTACGGAACAAACAACTTCTTCCTTGCGCCCGCCGTCCAGAAGAACAACATCGTCATGCCCGTGACCTTCTGCCCCAAGTCCACGCCCGTCGCCTACGAGCACCCCAAGCAATCCTCATGGCAAAAGCAAGGCCTCATCGGCGCTGTAATCGGTGGCGTAATTGGCGGTCTAGGTGTCCTTGCCGCGAGTTATTGTATCTGGATTACGTGGATGCGGAAAAAGGATGAAAGAAATCTTAAGAGGGAGTTGCAGCGAAATTCGCAGATGAAGATGGAGCACATGGATGTTGAGGACGGACGTCCCAAGTTCGACCCGCCGCCGCAACAGTTGAATGCGGCGAAGGCTATGTTTTGGAGGAAGAACAAGCCGGGTTTGACGTTCTAGCCTAGCCTAGCATTTCTCTTCCCCTCTTTTCCTTCTCTTCATATTCGCATCTTATACCCTGGAGTTGGCAGTGCGCCACCCGTTTTTACTGTATATAGCACTTGCATTGTTTTAAGATTAGCCTTCGGCAATTCACATCTCGGCCAGCAATCCTCACTAAACTTTGACGAAAGATCTCCTACCCAATTAGGCAATATACAAAAATTAATGTAAGGGTGTGGAGGTGGTAGCGGCCACACTATCTGGACGAGGTGGAAAGGTAGAACAAGGCGCCACAAAAGGGCTAGGAGGAGGGAGGGAGTAAAGGCATCTATTGTCTGCAGCGCGTACAAAAGTATTTCTTCGTAGATAGGTAAGTAGATAAGTAAAAGAAGAAGAAGACAGACACGCCTTTTGAGTCTTACTATCTCAAAAGGCTAGTCGATAACAACGGCTCCGCCCGAACAGATTGTTCCCGGCCGCTGTTTAAACAATCATTTATAAACTATTCTCAATCTTAGCTACCTCACCCATCACACTCTTCACACTCTTTTTTACTGCATCGCCGACAGGAGTATACGGCCGCCGCGGCTTTAGCTTCTCTTCCGCATCTTCAATACCGGCAGCCTTGGCACTATACTGGCTCACTGCATGCTTGACAGGCGCAATGCCCGCTTTGATTGCGCTCTCCGCTAGCGCAGCCTTGCGGCTAAGATCTAATGCTTCTTGTGTCTTCCCGCTTGTGTACAGCTCGTAGATCTTCGAGCACACCTTGGGAAAGGCGTTGCTAAAAGCTGATACACATCCCGCGCTCCCGACTGCAAGTCCAGCGACTAGCCAATCTGCCTGCCCAGCGAAGGTGGAGAAAGCATCCGAAGGTAGCTCTGCGCATAGTCGAGTGATCTTCGCTACACTCCCGCAGGTGAGCTTTACACCGACGATTTTGCCTGGATTACGTTTGGCCAGCGCGGCGATGGTGACAGAGTCAAGGTCTACGCCGTTGCAGATACCCGGGAAGTTGTAAATGACGATCGGTAGCGAACTCTTTTGCGCGATCTCGTCGTAAAAGGCCGTAACGACCTCCTTGGAGGTGGCTGGTCCATAGTATGCTGCCGGTAACAGCAAGCCATAGTTCGCACCCGCTTCAATTGCATCGCTGATATTTTCCATGACCTGCGTGACAGAGAAGCCGGAAACACCCATCATCAAGGGGTAGCTAGGACCGACGACTTCGCGGGCGGTTTTCATCAAGGCCTTTTTCTCCTCTTGTGTGAGCAGAAGAGCTTCAGCGTTAGAACCAAGGATCACGAGTCCCGTGAGGCCGGATTTGGACAGATAGTTGAAGTACTGCCTTTGCGCGGCGAGGTCTAGGTGCTCGGTGGCGGGGTCGTAGAATGTTACTGCGGGGCACCATACGCCCGGTGCCGGAGGAGGAGCCATAATAGTTGTGGTGTTTGTAATTGATACTTCGTGTTTGGGGAGTGCTTGTATAGTGGTGAGTTTCGTTAGTATGGCGGGGCACCGGGGCCGCGGGGTAGGTACACCGTACAGGAACGATGACTTCCTGCAATGAGCGAGCAGATTCCGCTTCGACTTTCACTGAAGGTGTGCGAAAAGTATGCAATCTGATTTATGAAAGACGTTTTCACGGGGATGCAAGAGAAGTGGGACGTTTCCACGTTGTATTGCCACATTCCGAAAGCCTTCAATAGCCGGGCGCAGTGCCTAGGTAATCCGATCCAGATCCTTCCGACATCGCTAACACCATCCTAACCTCCATCACCCTTCATCCCTCATCCACGCCTGAGTATGATTGGTGTATCAAATACTTTAGGATGACCCTTGTTTCCCTTGGTTCCCGTAGGCCGCGGTGCTTGCTGCAGTACCGTCGACCCTTCTAAGGTTTCTGCCAATCGACGTCGTGCTGATGACTCCGGACGCGTCGAGACTGAATGGGAATCATGGCCGCCCCAGCGGTCTCTCGTCATTATTGAGACATCATCTTTTTTTGTGATGGTAATTGTCAGCTTGCAAACTCGCGATTCTATACCATACGCCCTGAGCGCGGTGAGTGATGTCGACAAGAGGGGTACATCCACTCTCTCATTAGTCCTAAGCCTTATCACCGATAATGGCTCTGGGTAGATGTACTCTTTCGACCTACCCTTCCAGTCTTACCCGGTAGTGTTTTGTGCCTCGACGACACAATGAAGTCCCTGAAAAGGGCGAAGGGTCGGCTTCGGTGTGCATTAGGCTTCACCAAGACCTCAAAACGTTCTACGTCGAGCTCCAGGGGTCTCAAGCAGGACCAACACGATCCGTCACTAGTTAGACAGACTACGTCAACGCCTATCAAATCTCCGACGAGCGAAGCAAACTCCACGACGATCTTATCCCCGAGCCATGGAAGCCAAGTAAGATCTATATTCGTACGAAGACTGTATCTCAAATTCACTGTGCGAAAGACGCTGACCACAATTTTCAGAAAAACCCCACGTTCAGTACTTCCAACTCTCATCTGCCCTGGACAAACGATATGAACACCATCCCCACGACCCTGGGACCCGAGTCCGTACCAAGCTCGGCGTTTCTGAGCTTACCGGCGGAGATTCGCAACCACATCTATCGCTGCCTCCTACCAGACGTCACTAATTTACGCGATACGGCCGGTCTCGTCTGCGCTTGCAAGCAAATCCGACAGGAACTAACCAGCATGATAGTTGCCGAAACCATGCCCGTGATTCAGGCCGTGCAGCAGCAGAGTATGGCCTTCTACAAATCCACATATGCGACATCAATGGCACGTTCATTTGTGTCCGTACCTGCAGTCAAAAACCATTCACAACTGTGCAATGTCAACTTCTCCATTTCGATAGGTAACGGCATGTCACACCACCCTTCAGGCGTACGATACCCTGCATTTACAACCGTATTTGGCGGTCTCAAAAGCTTGTTAAGCCTCCACCTTCCTTACGTCACTATCTCGGTACCTGTCATACTCCAGGAGGATGAGACTCTCGGCGATCCTTTGCTGCGCGAGAGATTCCTGGGCACGTGCTATACCGCGTTCAAGATGGTGGAGGCGGATCCGAATTGCAACATCAATGCTCACCATGTCATTTTCGAGGTTGGGAAAGAGAAGTGGGAGGGACATGAGTTTGTTCACCCGCCTGTGATTGCCTTTGTCAGGCAGGCGAGCAAGAAGGGCAAGGTTGGCTACGAGGTCCTGGGATATGATCCGGCAGCCGAGATTGACGATGAGATTGGCCGGGCGATAGAGACGGACGAGAGCATGATCGAGCGGTTGAGATTGATTCTGAAGAAGAGTCGGGATGCTGCCAGGGATGGCAATTAACGATACGCTACAAGATAAGCTGGTAAGTTAGGTGGCGACGGGTTTATCAAAGTCGACTTCGGGCTATACTTTGTAGCTCAGAACTCCGACTTACTCTCACCTTGCAATCACCCCTCAAAACTATTACCGTATTAGTATTCTTGTTTTTTTTTCTTGTTGCAATGTTAATCCACGGAGATGAACTAGGATCTTCGCCACTATGCTTGGCCGCCATATCCACCACCGAGACCTACAGACTCATTACTTTCCTTTTTCGATGTTCTTTCTGCGTTCACTAGTGATTAAGTTCGTTTTGGCCACTTTTTAATCCTACAAACTCGTTGGCCTACACTCAATGCTGACAATGCAGCCCAACAAGCCGTCCGCCTGCGGCCTGCCCCGCCCGCCGCATCTACCTACCTCGACCTCCTCAGCTCGACCTATCAGCAAGGTGCTGAAACTGCCACAGTCTCCTAACGTATCACCAGTACCGCTCAGCGCTTCCGCAGGCTAATACCCTTACGTTTCAAGAACTATGTGCAATTAACATACTCTTACTATCGTGGATTTCGCTCCACAACCCTCCGCCCGCGGCCCGCGGCCCGCGCCGAGACCTCTCCAAGCCATGCCTCAAAGATACATCCTCCCCTTCTTCACCCTTCCCGCTACCTCATCCTCCCTACCCTCCACACTCCTCAACGCAATATAGCCCTCTTCCTCGCCAGGTCTCACATCACCAACTTGGACCCTCAACCCACTCAACAACCTCGCCCTCGTCGCGCCATCCAACGCGGACCCGCCCTCAGGGCCCTTCACAAACGCATTGTCGCGAGTAAAACTGGAGACGTAATCGAAAATATCGGGCGCCGTAATCATAAACGCGAAAATAAAACTGGCAAGGCCCAAGAGAAATAACACGCTGGAACAAAGGACTAGCGAAACGACCCAGGGCACGTTGGCCCTGTAGATACGCACTCGGTGCGTGATAACAGCTTCGGTGCTATCCATGGTGAGACTTTCGGGTGGCGCACCCGTCGTTGCGTTCAGGGAAACTTTTCCAAATGGGTCGTTACGCGTGATGGCCATCGGCCAACGTGACGCATCCCAGTACGTGTTCAGCAGCTTCGTCAACCGTCTTGACATGTCAGCCTCCTTTTGGGGTGCGCCAATGTACTCGGTCCAGTTGTGCATGGGCGCGAAACCAAATTCATTTTGGTCCCAAGGCGTGACGCCATAGATGTAGTCGTCGATGGGGTTGGATTTGAAATTCGATGTCTTGCCGCCGATTTCGGCAAGGTCCGTGATGAAGTATTTGAATGTGTAGCCGTCGTTTACGACGTCGTAGGGGAGGTGGGTTGCGTTGCGGTTTGCGCGCGGAGTAAGGCGGCGGCGTAGGCGTGCTGTGGTGCAGGTGGAGGACTCGCAGATGAGATTTGCTTCGAGGAGGACGCTATTCATGGAGCATTCGAAGAGGTATATGGATCCGCTAAGGATTTGGCTGCCGTACAGCAGCTTTTCGACTGTGACACCGTCGCTGATTCCGTAGATGAAGAAGCCGCGTTCCATGATGGTGAACCCGGATGTGCTGTTGACTTGGTAGGGGAATGTGCCGCCTGACTGCAAGCGAGTGGAGTTATTGAGACCGGCTAGATATTTCATTTGTTCTGTCATGCTTACGCTCTGGTTGGTGCTTGGCCGCATTTGGCAGTCGAAATACATGTACTCGTAGGGAATACTGAAGTTGGCGTCCGCGCCTTCGGAGAGGTTTAATATGTCGACTCCAGTGAGCGAAGCGTACGTCTGGTTGACTTGCTCCTCTACATCGTACCACCGTATATCAGTACCGTTCCTCTTCGCTTCTTGTTCAAGAGATTCGATTCGGGGTATCTTGGGATGACTCCATGTATCCAATGATGAGTACTCCAGCATGTCGATGGTCGTGAGACTCGTCAGTAGTACTGCATTTACACGGTTTACCATGTCCTCGTTGTACGGCTCATCGGGAAACCTGCTCCGAGCATTAACATCGGAATGGAAGACGGTGCTGACTTCGGAAACAGTGCTGTTGGTTTCGTAGAGAAGTCGCAAGGTGCTCTGGCCTCCAAGCGGCGAAAGCGCCCACAAAATGAGCAGCCCAAGTGTAAGAATGTTCAGCTCTCGAAGGGTGTAGGCGTGTCCAACTGCAGAAACGAGGCTTTGGCTGCCTATAAGGTGTTCCAAGACCTTTCGAGTTAGCAGACGTTGGTGAGCCAAGTAGCTGAAGACTCACTCCAAGTGTAGTGCCCCTCTGCGCTTTCCATAGAGCAATCTTCTTCAAACTTCTGCCACCTAAGGCAGCGAACGCAAGCGGGAAAAGCGTAGGACCAAGCAATATCATATCTCCAATGCGTTTTCCATGGGCCGAAATGGGCTTGCCGTCCAGTTGATAAGCTAGAGCTGCCAACACTAGAATAGAGTTAGATGCGTGATCTTTGAGACGTTCGATTACCCTTACCGATGAAAGCAATGGGCATGAGAAGCAGTACGAGGTCGCCAACTAGCCAGACCCATGCAATCGAAACTCTTCGAGGTGCTGTCGGCCAACCTGGCACCGAAGGTTGCGGGTGCAATATATTGACATTGGATCCATTGGGGTCGACTTCGACTGCAGAGTAGGCTACGTCTTCCTGCTTCTTCCTCGTCCCCGGAAAGCGCATTGGCAGGCTCATGTTCAAAGAGTGAGAAAAGGCGGAAGAATAAGTAATTTTGTTCTATCGGTCCTGAAAAGGCGCAGGCTCTAATATTATGCCTAAGCAGTTTTATGGGGGCGGAAAGCTAGTATTCAGAGCGCGAATCACATGCCTACATAGGTAAGTTCGCTGATGGTGGCCTTACCCTACTAGATGCATTCGTGCGCAGCCAGACGCTACGATGAAACAGCCCGTTTGGCAACATCCATGGATCATACTAGAGCAAGCTCAGCCCTACGTGCCTACCTGGCAATTGTAATAACAATGCTCTCCGAAGCTCTCGTGTAGTTTTAACAGGTTGGTCAAGCTAGGGGTATTATTAGTTGTGTAATGCCGCATCCTTGTCGTCTCGCGGGCGGATGCTTACAGTACCCGCGTCCGCGTCCACGTCCACGACCCGTCATGTCACATAGATACGGAACCTACGACTGTCGGAACCTACGACTGTCCATAGACTTGGCAACTGCACATCTATTGATATTTGAGTGTATTTGGAAAGATGGGTAATAAGCTTCAGCCGCATTGCCAGGAAAGGAAGTGTAGGAGGTGGAAGCCTGGTGGCCTGGTGTCAGATATGAGGGGTGCTGGAAGGCCCTCCTAACCGCCACTGGGAAGATGGCTGAAGGCTCAGACAAGCCAAGCCACTAGTGAGGGCTAGCTTAAAGCCACGAGCCCTCACCAGCTCTAAGAGAGCGCACAAGACGAGACACACGACACAATCAACATCATCACAACTTCATCAGTGTTCATCAATACATTCAATCTGACACCTGGAGGCAAAGAAACCCTAATCGCGAACGTTATAGATACCCAATAGGCGATCAGATGCCTCTCATGAGCTAAAGGAGCACCACATTCTTTTCGGAAACAAGAGTAAACGACAACAATTCTCCCTCAGAATCAACCCCCGCTCACACAATCCACCATTGCACTCCAACCATGCCTACACCAAGGTGCCAGCACAACAGCACGTTGCGCATCTCCCACATTACCCGTACTACCCATGGCGCCAGCCAGTCCAACAGCACCTAGGCTACCATTCGGTGGCGCGTTCCTCATCGCCGTTTCCTTTGCCATCGTACTAGCAAAAACGTCACCCCCCGCCGCATCCGCGAGCTCAGCCCATCCGGTATGTTTCCACGGTGCTAGCATGACACTACGTCTAGCCTCGTCCAGCTCTTGTGCTTCACCACCAAGACAGATGGAAATAGCTTCGACGACCTTCTCCACACGCGCAAATTGTTCGTCACCGAGGTCCTTGCTCGTGCGTAACCGGTCGAGATCATCTTTGATAGCCTTCATAGTCTCCGTATCATCATCGAGAACTGTCATGGCGCCAATGAGCGTCAGGAGACCCACATGACCCTCGTGTTTCTCAACAGCGCCAAAGAGTTGGTCGCGCGCGACTTGCTTCTCGTTGGCTCCGCCTTTGGCCCAGAGGACTTCGGCGAGGAGACAGATTATGTCGGGGTTTGATGCGGTGGCTCCGAGGCAGGTGCGGAAGTAGGGGATTGCGGCGTCGAAGGAGTTGCTGAAGTAGTGGGCTAGGCCGGCAGTAAGACGAGCCGATAGTTTGACTCTGGCTACTTGATCACCCGATAGCGCCGACTGCGCTGAATCGCTTTCGAGTTCGGAGAGCAGGTCTAGTGCTGTTTCGGCTTCTTCTACTGCGCTCTCATTTGAGCCCGTAGCGAGAAGGTTGCGGGCGAGATCGGTCTTGGCTTGGGCGACCCTAGCGAGCGAGTGTAATGATTCGGTCTTTTCGTATTCTTGCTCCACAGTCTCATTGACAGCTTGTAAGGCTGATACAGCTGCATCGTAATTGCCAACACGCTCCAGGAAGAGCGCCGCGAGATGCCTGTGCGGAACGTCGTATGGCGCCTGGAGACTGAGCTGCTGAAGGGCGAAGAGGGGTTGAATGAGATTGGAGATGTTGCTCGAGGAGGAAGGTGAGGAAATGATGAAGTCGAATGCGGAGACAGCATATTGTCGTTTCGTTAACAGTAGCGACGATTCGGACAGCTCAAAGGCATGGGTAAAATGGGAGAGTGCTTCGTTGGTATCTCCGGTCAGGAGTGCAATAATGCCCTCGCCGACCCAGGCGAGAGAGTAATCTGGATCTTGCGACTGTGCACGCGAGAAGGCAGTGTGCGCTAATTCATGGTCGTTTTGCAACAGATAGAGAGCTCCAAGGTTGGTCCACGTATGTACGCTTCGCTCATTCAGATGCAGCGATCGAACAAAAGCATGCTGGGCAACCTTTGGGCTTAGTGTTGTTGTGATGACGCCGAGAGAGTTCCAAAATTCGGCGTTGCCGGCTTCGAGCTCGATGGCGCGCTTAAAACACCGCATAGCCGCGCGGAGATAAGTGGTAAGGTTGTATTCCTCGTTGCCCTCTTGCTCCAAGCAGATATGCGCCCTATACTCTGTCCAGCCAAGGTTGTACCACGCTACAGCTTGGGCATGGATGTCGTTGGCGCAGCTGGTAATTGCCCGCTTCTGGGCCAGAATGGATGCGTTGAGTGCCTTTGCCAGAAGAGTGTCCTTTTCGTCGGAAAGCGAGGAGAGTGCATCTTCTCCGAGTCCATCAATGTACTTGTGCGCGTCGAAATCGGTGCCGACTTCTGAGTTGCTACGCAATACCTTCGCAACCAACCCGGTAGGGAACTGCGGAAGTTTCTCTTGAACCCAGCTGAATAAGCTGCACGCATCTCCGACAGCCTTCCAGAGGTTGAAAGCATCAGGTTTGTATTCAGTAATGGTTGCGGCGACTTCGATGCCCCTGACAGCGCTGTCAACCGCCTCTCCCAAAAATCCGGTTTCAATGCAACGCCAGCCCTTCTCAACCAGCGTTTGCAGTAGCGCTATGGAGACACCAAACTCTTTTGGACGGTCTGCTAGTACTGATTCATAACCGTTCAGGGCTTCATCGAATTCGCTCAACTCGCGGTTGACGTTGGCAAGCATATACTTGGTGAACCACCCTTCCTTGTCCGACTTTTTGATCACGACGCCGTCCGTGGGGTTCTCGGCATAATTGAATGCTCGCGATGCCGAGTTGTATCGTCCAGAGTTGTGGTAGCTCTCCCCGAGACCGACATAAGAGTAATAGTCATCTGGGCTGATGCGCAGCGCCGACAAGAATGAAACGATGCTTTTCTGGTACTCTTGCTTATTCATTTGCACAACACCGAGCGCGGAGAACGGCCAGCTGACACCCTTACGCTTGGAACCGGGTGTTTGTCGTGCCTTACCGGAGTCGACCACTCGTTGTGAAACGACCTCCACGATATCCCACTCACCCTGGTGAGCGAACAGTCTTGCCAGACGCTCAGCTGCAACGATCTCGGACGGCGACAGCTCGAAAGCTTTCTGAAAACATTGCCTCGCCCGCTTGCGATCCTTGTTGTAGTCTTCATAAAATATACCAAGCAGCGTGTACGCAGGCGCATAGTTGGAGTTTGCTTTGATGGCCGCAAGCAATTTAGCATAGGTGCCTTGTCGGTCCTTTCGTGCAGCTTTCGACGGATTGAGCTCCCATATGCAGACACCTATTCTATATAGCGTCTGCGCACGAAGCTCACGGCCACGCTGCTTCGAGGCATCCAATTGTGGATAGTCGAGGTATTCCTGAAGCCTGTCCAGTCCAGTTTTATAGTCGCCAGCAAGTGCCTGACACCAAGCCGACTCGGAACCAATGCGGCCGTTGGACGGATCCTGTTTCAGTGCTTGTTCAAGGAACTCGTGTGCTTTCTCGTACTCTTCCTCCTCCTCCAGAACTAAGCCGATGCCGATGAGCGCAGAGGTGAACTGCGGCTTGCGCTTCAGAATTGACTGAAAGATGCTTTTGGCCTCCAGATGGTTTCTGGGCGCCTGGTAGTAGACAAGGGCGGTGGCAAGAGTACTACTCAGCGCATCGCGCATCCTCTGGAACGACAAGTCCGTCTTCTTTGCCTCAGCCGCGGCGTACTTGAGACCCCTGCGGGTGGTCTCCACAGCGCTCTCATACTCTTCCAGAAAGAGATAGTAGTCTCCAAGCAGGCACTGTGCGAGTGGCGATTTCTCGGCCTCGTTTATGCCTTCCTACCGATTGTCAGCGTACGACTCTGGACACAAAATGGATGACCTGAAGCAACCGGGCATCCCCATCTGCAATCAATGGCTTACCGTCATCAATACCAGACAGTCCTCCTGCGATACAGGAACATCCTGAGTAAGAGCTACTCCGCCCTCGCTGAGGTCAGGTCCTTCTCTTGAGTCGCCCTCATCTGTAAGCGGGTATTTTGATATGCCACTACTCAACCAGCCCGTGATGACTTTTGATAGACCCTCGTTTGGGAATAGCTCCAGGAACTGGCGCAATGTCGAAATGTCGAGATCTAACAAATCGTGTGCACTATCCGCGTGTGACGCCATGGTCGCAACTCTTTTACCCCCCGATGCTATGCAAAACTCCGATGGATGCTTGACTGAGAAGGGAACTAGGTTATAGTTTTTGTTGCAGAGGTGAAAAGGCTCAGAATAATCCGAATGGTTGATGACATTGTTCGTCCTCTGGTAAGGCTGAGCTGTGGACCCCCGCTAGCGCATCCTGCGTCATTGCCTGCTCTTCAGCATCCCCACCGAACCTTCAACTCACCTCATGGCACATCGATAGCCCAAACCGCGCCGGACCGACGGCTTCATTCACTTTTTTTGTACCCAAGCCATCACCATGTCGTCAAAAACAGCGCTCAAAGCCGCCAAAGCCGCCATCAGCGCAAGGAACTGGGAGGAAGCGAAAGAGCAATCCATAGCGGTGATTGAGAAGGACCCCAAGAACTACTTCGCGCATCTATTCCTTGGACGCGCAAACGATGGCCTCAGTCAGTACGACGAGGCGGCGAAGGCGTACCACGACGCGACGAAGATCAAGCCCGAGGATGCGCAGGCCTGGTTAGGACTGCGGACCATGTATGAAGGGCTCAAGAACGCAAAGGTGGGCGAGAACATTGACGTCGGACTAGAGTTGGCGCAGATATACATGAACCTGTACGCATTACATTACATTACGTTACCTTACACTACATTATATTACATAATATCCATGGCCACGTCGATATACTAACAACCACAGCGACGACGCCCATAAATCCCAATCCGCAATCGACAAACTCGTAGACCACGCCCGCGCCCACGGCACAAAACCTCAATACGCTCGCGCCCTCGCCACACAACTGCCAGCCTCACCCATCTACGGCTACCTCGAAGGCCGGCTGCCCGACCCTTCAAAAACATACACGCGCATCGCCGAGATCCACGAAACCACCGAAGCCCAAACGATCAAGCGGCTAATCGACGAGCGACGCTCCCGCATCGGTGCAACGCTAGAGGGTACGACCGCCGCTGTCAAGAACGAGATCTATGCGGCGAGTCCGCTGGAGGGTATATATGAGGAGATTATCAATTGGACGGGCGATGATGAGCTGAGGAGAGAGTATGAGGAGAAGTTGTTGGGTAGGGCGTATGACACGTTGATGGTGTTGCCGGCTGGGGAAAAGAAAGAGAAGCGGGAAAAGGTTATGAAGCTCGCGCATGATATGGTTGTTATTCGACATCCGAATTTGTTGGCGTGGACGATTGAGTTGGAGTGGAGGAGTGGGATGGAGGTGGAGGCCTATTAAAGGATGTGATAGGAATCTTTGGACATCTGTGTGCGTGGATTGACGAGGTCAGATGGATTGGATTCATAGCCCCCAGAGTCCATGCTAATAGTCACCGTGAGCATGTCGCGAGAGTAAACAAATTTCCAACTCCTCAGCGCCTTTCATACATACAATTTTTCAAGCATTCGCAGCCCTAACAACCCTCCTCTTCTCCTCCACAGTAAACAAACTCTCCCCCTGCTTCAGCGCATGAACTAGCATCGGCACACTAACCGCCTTAAAGTCCGGTGCCTCTCTAACTTTATCGAGATCGTCCGCAAACTCAGAAGCAATCTTGCGCAAGTAGAGGGCTGAGAAATCTTCCTGGGGTTGCGCCTGGGGTTGAGCTTTGGCTTTAGTAGAAGGCGAAGAGGTCGGTACGTCTTCCATGGGGGTATCCTCGGGTGCTTGGGTAGTAGTGTCTGATTTTGACTTTTTCTTCTTCTCTTTCCTGGCTGGTGTTGGTGCTGCTGCTGCATGTGTGGCGGGTGATGCATCCTAGGTATCCCCAATCAGCTCCCATCTTACTACCTAGGAATGCTTTACCAAAGCCTTTTTTTGCGTACCTCGGCCTCATCCGCTACATCGCCATCCTGCCTATTCTTTTTCGTCTGCGTCCCAACATCGCTATCACTTTCGCTGCTCGACGAAACTGAGCCACATTTTAGTAATCATATAACGCTTTTCTCGGAGCTTAGGTTATGCACCTTCAGTCCGCGTTCTCCTCTTCTTTGATTTGCGTTTCTTTTCTACGACGTTTGTTGGTTTTTGCGCCGCCATGGTGTTGTGTTGTCGTGTTCGATGGTGGAAAAAGTCAAGATGTGAATGTGATGCTTATCGATAAGGCACGTGCAATGCTAGCGTCGGGCTATGATAGTGGCTCTTTCCGTCTCAAGGTTTTTTGCTACCTCATCTTTCAGTCACGCACTTACAGCAGACACACGTCGAGCTTTTTTACTCATGTATACGCGAAAGCTATCAACAAGTTAATTGTGGTTGTTGTCTCAGGCTATTGACGAGCGAAGCGCATGCAGCGCGCGCAGAAATGCTCCTTTGTTCTGAGAATCAGGGCTAGATATGACAACAGCAGACGGTCTCTCGCACTACAGAAAGAGTTAGATACAGGCCCTTGCATACCTGTGCAGGCATCATTTATGGCACTTTTTCCCAAGGCTCCTTATAGATACTGTGCTCGATTGCTTCACGAGCTAGGTTATTAGCAACACTGGACTTGAACCGAGGAAAAGCTATAATGATTCTCTACATGTATTCACGCAGCTCGCCAGGCACCAAACAAAGGAAATCACGGCCCTGAACAGACATCTCACTCACTCACTCTCGCTATCGACGCCATCTTTTCCTGAGCCCTCGACACTTCTACCTCCGAATTCTGCTCTCAACACCGTCAATGTGTGTATGTACTATTTTGTCATTGTCTGCCCTGCTTTCGCTGGTGATTTTTCCGCCTCTTCGCATCCCGACGCCGTCTTCGTTCTCTTAGGCGTCCTTACGACTGCCGGGGTTGTTGAATTGCCGGGCACTTCGACTTCATGGTAGTACGATGACGGCCGGTTGATCCACGAGCCGAGAATGTCGGAGCCGCGCGCCTGCACCAGACGAACAGCCACATCGCGAATCAAACCGTATGGTAATACGATCTTGCTAGCCCGGAACCAACTCTCCTTGCCGAATTCGGCATACAGGTCCACGAGCAGCTTCCGGGCTTGACTTCGTTCGGGCGTTCCTTCATAAAGCTCTTTGGAACTTTCACTGGGTATCGGGCCCTCGATGTCGAAGAGCAACGCGCTCTTGCTCACGAGCTCGCTGAAGAAGGCGTGCATGCCGTCGATGATTGCGTTTCTGGCGGTCAAATCTTGCAGCTTTTCCGCCAGAACATACAGTCGGCAGAGCTTCTTCCACTCGTCAGAACCTCTGGTCACCAGTCGACCAGCGTACACCAGGTTGATATACAAGCGGAATATTTCCGGGTCATCGTCTGGCAGTGTCACCATGTGCTCGTCGTGGTCTTGTTGCCAGACACTGCCAGTAGCGCATTTGAAGAATTCCGATCGCAGCCTCAGTATGGCCTGATGGACGGTGAATGTTGCTAGGTTTTCGCCATGGCCGACGCGCACCTTGAGCATGCAGTCGCCGAGGCTGGACTGATGTCAGCCACCGTTTTCAAACTCGCGTGCGGCGTACTTACATCAAAGCCTCGCTCGACAATACTCGTCGATCCACAATCTTGAGCTGTGTGTTACCGAGAGGACTCTTCGGTCGAGCTGGTAAAATCGATTGAGTAGGCGTGCTACCGAAGTTGAAGGGACTCGTGGACATGATGGAAAAATGTAGACTGGACACAAAGGTTTCTCGTGAACTTTCACAATGCGACATCAATACTCCCACTGCATACTCTCATATACCATTTCTTCTATCGCACTTGGCCTCGAGCAATGCGACCGCGAATGTCGCCGCTTATCCGCGACGTTTCAACACCGTCTCGCACGCATGCGCGCGCGCTCCGCAGCAACGACAGGCTCATAGAGAAAGAGAACCAGTACCACGGAGTAAGAAAGACATTCGGAATACCCAAATGGGTGATAGCATGGGACATTGGTGTCTAGCCAACAGCGGTTAAGCAAGGGTGCGGCACAGTACTAAGTATCAACACCGACCGAAACACGGAGGCACAGAGACTTGTTCAACTGCATGAATGAAATAAAGATCCTGAGACATTCAGGCGCGCCATCCAATTATTTGGACTCTCATTGGTACACCAAGCTCTCAAAACAGCCATCACTTCCTTCCAACGCAGTCTCACGCTACGTAGGTACGTACTCCCCACTATCCTCTACCCGCAGCCCATGAGCAGCATGTAGCTAGATATCTACTCCACTAAGGACTATCATATACACTATGCAGAAAATACGCTAAATTACATTACACCTACACTCTCGCCTCTAACCACCGCCTATAGCGTCTACACCTTAACCACAGCACCTAACCCAAAGCTTTTCTCTCCATCAGCATCCTCTCCACCCTCCAACTAAACCCATTCCCTACAACACACACAACCAGCCCACACATCCCCAGCATCTCATCCCAAAACCACCACAGTAACTCCGCCCCTTACGCTAATCCCATTAAAAAAATTCTTTTTCAAAACAGATCATACCTATCCTAGTTACGCAAGTAGAGCAAAAAAAAAACAAAAAAAAACAAAAAAAAAAAAAAAAAAAAAAAAAAAAAAAAAAAAAAAAAACAAAAAAAAACGGTAGTAACTCAGAGCCGCTACCTACATACCTACCACGGGAGCTTGCCCCTCCCATCGAAACTGAAATTTTTTCAACACGCCCTTCTGCCGCTAAGTAGTATATAAGCTGTGTTTTTCTACAGAATGTTGTGACTCTCTACCTTTTTTTTTGGCTCGTAAACTAGGTACTCAAGATATTATAGGTATGATATGATACCCCACGTTAGGTAGCCCTTGTACAATACAATACAATACTCGGTAAAAAGTGCGTTGTGGGCGGGGAAGAAAGGACGAGGGTCGTTGTATATGTTTGGGGGGTGTGATGGTGGGGTATAGGGGAGGGGAGGGGGTTATGTGGGTGTGGTGAAGTAAAAGTATGGGTATCAGAAGACGTGAATCTAGCTTCCTACATGAACAAATCCACATAACCAAAAAAAAAGGTAAAAGCGCTATACGAATGCAAAAAAATAACACGCACATAGTGGACACGAAAACCCCCTTCTCTCTTGCACTGATATTCAAATTTTCTCTTCATATAATAAAAAAAAACACAAACAAGGCCTCCAAAACCCACCCAACATGCCCCAACTCGCATTATCCCCACCACCATAACCCCACCACTACGACTCAAACATATCCGCAACACCCACCAACCCGGGACTCGTCCCCCTCACAATCTCGGGCTGCGGATCCACACTCATATACTGTTCCATAAGGCCGGACCTCTTCTGAGGAGGCGGTCTCTGAATCCGGCCCTGCTCATGGATACTCACACCCTTGATCGAACTCAACAGATCCAAAACAATACTCCGCTGCATTCGCTCATCCTGTTTATTTGCGCCACGCAGTTTGGCGAGGCGGCGATCGACGCGGTATTCGTCGCCCATGCCGGGGAGGGAGAGGATGATGGAGCGGGGGGTGTCTTCGTCGAGGTGGATGATGCCAGCGATGAGGGAAGCGAGTTCTTTTTGGCAGTCGACAAAGTAGGGTTCGTGGAGCGAGGTGATGGCTGATTTGAGGATGTCATTGCAGAAGTAGTCGCGGATGGGGGACGCGTCTTTGAAGCGGGGAAGGAGGGTGCGGAGGACGCGGACGGTGGTGATGACGGAGCGGGTGTCGCGGACGCGGATGGTGGAGTTGCAGAAGAGGAGGATGGGCTCGAGGACTGAGGGGGTGGCGAGAATGAAGTCGCACATGGGGGGTGCGTTTGCGTCGCGGCGCGTGTGGTCGTCTGGGCGTGCGAATTCCTGTCGGGAATCGAGGAGGACGGCGACGAGCGAGACGGCCGAGTAGGTGAGTTGACGTAGTATGCTTTCCGTCTTCATCTCATCGGTTAGGTTGTCGTTGTGTCCTGACTCTGCTACTTGTCGCGCGACCTCGTTCCACTCCGAGGATATTTTGCGATCCAGTTCCCGGAATAGACCATGTATCATTGGCGGCAAGAATTGGGGTCGTAATGGCGCTGGACAGCCCTCTATCAGATGCGTAGACACCGTTAGTAAAACGGACAAGTGGTGCGCAGTCAACGCGCCAGCGTGGCCGAACAGTGCCTGACTAAGCGGCTCCGGTAGGTCTTGTATACCGTAGAAGTGGTCGCGAAACCGCGTGAGCGAGTAGAGAATGTAGTATGAGCTCTCTCTTATCTGACGCACTGTGCCGCGTACCGTTGAGGCAAAGCCTTCGTATGTAGATTTCGACCCGCTGACCCTAGCAAAGAAGTCGTCTCTACTCTCGGTGGATATGCCCGCTTGCCAGAATCGGTCGGTCAACACCCTTCGAATGACTTGTTGTAGCTCGACTGGCAGATGCGACCAGTTGCTGTCGATGTCGTTGAATGCTTGCGCATGGCTTACTAGTTGGAGCAGGTTGGGAAGCATGACCGGTATAGCCTCTGCCCACAGTACCGCAGCGGTCTCATAGGCCGCAGTCCCATCGCGGAGCTTTTCCGTTGAGGCGGCAAGTAGGGTCTTGGTTAGACGCAGGGGAAGATGCTGAGATCGATCCAGGATCGAAGCCTGTAGAGCCTGGCCATCGCTAGGCAGTGGCTGCTCAGACCAATCATGGATGCCTCGGAAATTGTTTGCAGACAGGAATTCGGGCAGTTGGCCCATGCTCAAGACGTTACAAAATGATGGAAACGAAGAAATGGCGTCGGTGAACTCGTCGTTGCGCCATGCATCCGTGACGCGGTTGAGCATCTGCCTCATACGCCCTTCTTGGGTGCTGCGCTCTAGCGTCGTACATCTATGTATGATGATGAAAAGGAAAGCCGAGTATGCCATCCGTTGGCGCTCATCCGTTGTAGGATCATTGATCATCTCGTTGATCTTAGCTTCTAGTTGCTCGTATACGTTCATAAAGTCATCGGCGAATTTCATCGCCAACTTCTGCATCTCCAAGCTGCATATCCGCTCTAGGTCTTTGACCGCATCAGAGTACTGTGGGTAGTTTGTGTCATCCGCTAGCCGTATCGTAAGCATGTACTCGAGAAAGTTCAGCGCGAAGCCTGGCCGATCTCCGAGGGCTTTTGTGGAGAGCGTCGCCATGAGCGAGATGATCTTCCTTGCCACCTCCGGGTCTTCGAACTGCGCCTGTAATATCTGGCTGCCCCATTGCTCGAAAGAAGCTTCTAGCGTGTTGCGTGTTTGCTCGGTTTCTGATGCCTGCTCGCCTTGGCCTTGCTGCCACTTCATGTAGCCTTTCAGTGCAGCTTCGATGACGGTGACTTGCGCGTCGACCTGAAGGACTTGTGGTGAGTTCTTGGTAAAGCTTTCTCGTTGAAAAGGGGGCTGGTCGCGGTACAGGTTCTGCAGCATATCGGTTGCCTGTTCAAGAATATGGTCCATGGCCTCGACGGGTGTCTTACGAACGAGAACCTCGATCACGTCTGCGCAGAACCTGCGGTAGTTTCCTAGGAAGGCGTGCCGTTCTGGAACGGTATCAATGTCTTCATTCAAGAAGCGCAGTGTCACGTTTTCAGTGTCTTCGGGGAGGGTCTCGTAGCGGATCAATCGCGCACAGCATGTCTCGAGCAGACCGCCGACCATGGAGTTTACCACATCAGCGTCCCTGACAATGCTGGATCGCAGTAGCTTGGTCCAGCAGTGCAGGACGGGTATAGAGACGACGAGGCTTGGGTTCCGCATTATGTCGTAGAGAAAGCCGAATATACCGGCCAGATCGCTGCCCTCTGGTATCAACTGGGGCTTTTGCTCGATGAAGAGGCCAAGGCTGTTAGCCAGCTGCGATGGTTAGCCACACAACAGGGGCTCAGGATCGATCGCAGGGGTAGCGTACTTCGGAGAGCCTCTTGCACAGCATGTACTTTTGGTCGTCAATGTCGTTGACGTTCATGTCTGCCAGTGTCCAGTTGTATACTTCCCGTAGCAGCGCAACGCTTCCCGGTGTGAACATGGGGCATACTAGCTCCACAAACTCGTCGTCGTGTAGGTGGGTGCGGTTGTAGATGGACTGGAGGGTCTCGACGGCGGCCTGTCTGTTGTGAGTGACGGTCTCCTAGGCGGCTGCGATGCGACATACAATCTGTATCTCCACGACGGGTACAGCCAGCGCCTTGCAGACAGCCTCGATGACCTGGGTGGCAGCAATGGCCTTGGGCATGATCCACGGCATGGCGGCCCTGAGCGCATGCAGCGTCTTGACCGCGCTGGTCCTCACCGGCTCCTGGTTCCGGTAGTCTTGCGCCCAGCACCAGCCCAGGTTGTTGCACAGCCGGTGTAGCCAACCCTCGTCGCCACACCGCACATTGAGGCTCTTTTCGCGCGTGGGCAGCTGCTCGTGTATGACGGCGAGTGGCGTGAAGATCTCCACACAGGCCCGTCCCAGGTCGCTGCCCCGCAGGCCGGCCGTCGCATCCTCGCGGTTGAAGACTTCCTCGGACAGCATTTCGAGCACGTACAGCACGACGGCTTGGTGGTGCAGCGACGTCGTCCACAGCGCCACGAGCTGCTCGTCCATGTCCAGCCACTCGGCGCCCCAGCTCCGTTTCGCAATCTCTGTCCACAGCTGGGCGACCTTGTTCCGGATGTAGACGGGCTCGCTTTCCGACACATTCTGGGCCAGCTCTATCGCATACCCCCGGACCGCAGTCGCTTGCTCGACCGTGAATTCGTCCCAGCTGTACTTGATCGCATACTCCAGCATCGTGAGGCCATAGTAGCGGAGCTGTGCGGGTTGTGCGCCGTCGCGAGCAAGCGCGTGGCCATGTGAGGGCGCTTCCGGGTGTCTCTTCGCCTGCTCGAGGTACTCGGTGGCTTGTCGGCGCGTCTCGTTGCTCGACGTGGGCGCGTAGATGGCCTGCAACGCTTCCAGCACCTGCGAGAGATGTGCGTGGCTGTCGCCCGTCAGCTGCTCGTGGTGCGCCTCGCCGCCGCCATTTGTTTGCGGGCTTTCGTCAGCCGCGGCGTTCATCGTGGTGGAGACGGCTGCAAGCCCGGGCGTGTGAGGCAGGTGGGGGAGGTGAGGGTTGTCGTGGGCTGCTACCGTGGTGTGCGGAAGAGGCAGCAGACAAGGATGGCGGTGGGTGCATGTGGGTGCCAGCTGATTCGAGAAGCGTTGGCGGCCAAGGTCGGGGACGAAGCTGAAGCAGCAACTATGGCGGTGAGACGTGCAGGTGAAGGCGCATGCTCGCTCACGTTGACCCGGACCGAATAATGGCGGTGCACTTGCTTGTGTGGGAAGGGAGACGGAGTAGTGGCAGTGAAGGAACGTCACAGGTTCCACAAACGCGCTTTGCAGCCTTGCTGGGTATTCCCCAGGCCTCGGCGCGTCGACGCGGTGTCAGCTGTTTCCCAGTCAGGCACCGACATCGTCGCTTGCAGGACCCAATTCTCGCGCATGCACACTATATACACCGCACCTCTACCCACACATGTCCACCGGAAACGCAGCAGGAAGCAGATAAAGTCGTCCCACTCTCATGTTGGCCGCGAACCATCGTATGCGCCAGAAAATGCTGACTGCGTGACCTGACCGTCGGCTGATTGTTACATCACCGCGCATTGGTCCAATCGTCCAGACCCCGCAACACCAACCCTCAATCTCAGAACATCGTGAACCCCCCTCGCTCGGCTTACATGACCGCGCAGTTTTGCCTCTGGCACTGCTGCAGGTACCCTTCATCCTCGTCCGTGCCTAACGCGCTACCCGACTTCCGCACCATACCCGTCACTGTTATAGTCTGGTCGCCTTCTGCGTGCCACCATCGCAGCGTCTGTTGCAATGCGCCGTCCGTCTCCTCGGATTTGATCGTCCACTTGCCGCCACTGACTTCAACCTTGGTTTGGCCAGACGGGAAATGGAATTCGGGAAGGTAGCAGACCGTGGGCGCCTCCTCTGCCGTCGAGCTTACCGCAGAAAGCGCGAGTTTGAATATGCAGTTTCTCAGATCGAAGCCGTACGATGAGATGTCTCCGTGCACGGCGACAGGCGTAGGCCGGATGAAAGCCTCAGCCGCTCGCAGACCACGGACATCGTCGTCGCCCTTTTTCGAGCTCATTGTCTCAGGAGTAATAGTCTTTTGGAGGTTGGAAGGCGTTACGCTGAGCGTTTCACTCAATTGGGCACTTGAGAAAGTGGGCGAGCTTGTGTCGAGTGAGGCACGAGAGTCGGCTGGTGAAAATGCGCCTGCAGGTACCGCCTTGTCGTCTAGTGAGTAAATAGAGAGGTCTTCGCCGTTCCATAGGTCGCCCCAATAGTGGCAGTTCTGGGATAATGTTAGCATTCCACCGCAGCTGATTCGACGTGGCATACATTTGCGACATATGTCCATAGCGCAAATCCGTTCGCTTTACTGTCCTCCAGCGCAAAGTGATTGGCATCGAGCGCTGCTATTTGGCTGCTGTAATTGCCAGTCTTGTACGCGTACTTCTCATCCATGTCATAGGGTATGCCAATCTCTGTGAAGATACAGGGGTGGACGCCCAGGTGCTCAGTGCCCTCATCCCGAATCGCCTTGAGCTGATGCGAAAAGCAGTTCCGGATGGCAGTCTCGCCGATCTTGATCGCAAAAGCTGGAGTCAGGTACTTCCCTCGGAGTACGCCAAAGACATCGACATTCCATACACGGTTCCTGCAGCGTGTTAGGTCTCACGCCAGCCTACATCAATAGGCTCAACATACCACTTCTTGGTGATTAGGGTGATGCCGTCGTAAAAGTGCGGTGAGAAAATCATGTTCGGATCGTCGTCTTCAGTGCCCTTGATCGTGGGCGGTATCTCGAGCACGGGAGGTTGGAAGAACATCAACGAATCTGGGAATACCGACTTGACCATCTTGCTGTACGCCCGGTAATGCGCCAGCCAGTAGTGATTTGTGAAGTATTCATAGTCAATCTTGGCGCCATTCTTCGGATCGATTCCAAAGTAGTCCTTTTTCAGCACAGTGTCGGTCTCGGGGTCCCACACGCCGTGTTGTGCCCACAAGCACTCGCCTAAGTGCCACCCAGGATCGCGCTCCCATCCGTACTTGGTATCATCATAGTCTTTGGACAGCCAGGCCATGGTACCCTCAGGATCAACCAAGGCTGTCCCACTCTTGTACGGTCCCAAACCACCAAAGTCCCACGTAGAAATCTCGCAAGCTCTACCCGATCCGGTAAGGATTGCTTGCCACGCCGTCGGCGAGGTGCCCTTTTGGAGTTTCTGTTCGCTAGGTATTTCCGTGATATCTTGATAGCTGATCAGGCCCCTGTTGGGCTCGTTCATGCTCTCCCACCCGACGATTGGGTCATGCCAGAGGTCACCTGCTTCGTGTATCCGCTTCGCAAGATGCTCGCATGCGCTGATGAAGTGGTCTTGCAGATAGTCTTGGATATTCTTTCCATCTAGGATAGCCTTGGGCGCAAAGTCTCGGCCACCGAAGAAGAGCGTCCACATGACTTGGCATACTAGCCGTGTGTAATTGGTCGTCCAGATCATCTTGGGAAAGGTGACGGGGTCGGGGTATGTGTTGTGAACGAGCGCGGCTTCTGTGACGGCGAAGTTCTCGGGGTCCAGTCCGCAGGCATACAGCGTCCACATTGGCGCTCCAGAGCCTCCAGAGAAGCGCGACCACTGCAGTAGGTATTAGTGCGTAGTTGCTCATGTGCATTGAAAGCTACCTACAACGTCCTGGTGCGGATCCATGAAGATGTAAAACCCATACTCCTTCGCCTTCCGTAGCAGGGCAATTGTGTGCTCTATCCATTCTTCATCGTACTTTCCCGGCCCTTCATGTTCTATGGCCTCCCAGGTAAAGACGTAGCGTATGGTGTTGTAGCCCCAACTACGTAATCGTGCAAAGTGTGTCGCTGAGTCTTCTAAGGAAAACGGCCGGTTTACGAAGGATATGTTATCGCCGTCGAAGAAGTTATCGGGCATGTGTGAGGGCTGGTCGGGCGTGGCAGGGAATTTGGCATCTGCAGCGCAGTTGATGCCGTGAAGGGTGACTTCACGGTTCTGGGGATCGCGGAATATCCGTCCGTCGATTCGCAGTCGGATGGGCGACATTACTGGTCGGGATATATGAGTGGTGAAAGAGGAAACAGGAAAAGAGGGTGAAGGTGAAGGAGGCTATCTGGGTTGGTGGGAGTATCATTATGCAATGCGCCTTAAGTCTGCCCAGATGCCCGGGCGGCGTTCGCGGGCATGTCATCATGCGCCACACCTGCATTAGCGGCGCCGGGGTCCAGCGTCCGTGCGCCGTACATTGCAGAGGACAAGTTGCAACAGCGTGAAGGTGAAGGTCAAGGCCAGATAAAGTCCTGACCTGCGCCTTCCTCAAGTTCATGACCTAGCTAACCCCCACCTGCCGTTGCTTCTCTGCGCGGACTGTTTACCTCTATCCCACCTACCGTCGCTCATTTCCCGCTTCATCACCGCACACCACCGCACATCAACCACAACATGATACTACGCCTGTCTGCCATCGCCCTCGGGCTCCTTCCCCTCACCAGCGCCCTCTCGGCCTCGGACATTCCCACGGATACGCCCGTGTCACAGCTGATCAAGGACGCCAGCGTGAAGCTCGCTACCGGCAACACGCAGGATGCCCTCACCTACTTCGACGTGGCCATCTCCCGCGACCCGCGCAACTACCTTACATACTTCCGCCGCGGCGCCGCCTATCTCTCGCTCGGAAAGACGGCACAGGCCCAGCATGATTTCGACAAGGTGCTGGAGCTGAAGCCTGGCTTTGAGGGCGCATTGGTGCAGAGAGCCAAGATACGAGCAAGAAAGGCTGACTGGCCGGCCGCGAAGAAAGATTACGAGGCAGCGGGCAAGACAGACGAGGTCCGACAGCTAGAAGAGGCCGAAGTCTCTGCGCTCCTGGCAAAAGAGGCAGCGGACAAGGGCGATTGGGATTCCTGTATTTCCAACGCAGGGACTGCCATCGTGATAGCAGGTGGCGCCTACGACATCCGCAAGACACGAGCACGCTGCCGCTTCGAAAAGGGTGAGGTCGTTGAAGGCATCAGCGACTTGCAGCACTTGCTCCAAATCAACACGGGCGACATTGAACCGCACCTCCAGAGCTCCGCCATGGCCTTTTATTCTCTGGGTGAAACCGACAAGGGTCTTAAACACATCGCTCAATGTCTGCAATCCGACCCGGACTCCAAAGCCTGCACCAAACTCCGCAGACGAGAAAAGAACCTGGAGAAAGCCATCAAAAAAGTCCGCACCTACTTCGAGAAGCGCCAATTCGCCACCGCCTCCAAACTCCTCATCGACCGCGGCGAAAACGAACCAGGCCTGCTAAACGAAGTCAAAGCCGATTTCGACGAATACACACAAGCAGGCTACATCTTCCCCTCGTCACCCCAAGGCCTCTACGAAACCCTACTAGAAATGACATGCGAAGCCTACATCGAAATGAACAATTTCAAGAAGGGAACACCCTACTGTACGGAAGCCCTACAACGAAACCCAAACTCACTCCACGGCCTCATCCACAAAGCCCAGCGCCAACTCGAAGCCGACGACTTTGAAGACTGTGTCCGCACACTAGACCACGCGAAAGAACACCACAAGCACCAAAAACTAGACGAAATGCATCACAAAGCACACACCTTGCTCAAGCGATCAAAAACAAAAGATTACTACAAGGTCCTAGGGGTAACGCGTGACGCAGATGAACGAGAGATCAAAAAGGCCTATCGCAAGCTAACCAAGGTTTTCCATCCGGATAAGGCGGCTGCAAATAACATCACTCCCGAAGAGGCGCAGAAGAAGATGGCTGCGGTGAATGAGGCGTATGAGGTGTTGTCCGACCCCGAACTCAAGGAACGTTTTGATCGTGGGGATGATCCGAATTCGAATGAGCAGCAGCAGGGAAATCCGTTCCAGGGCAGTCCGTTTGGAGGGCAGCAGTTTATGTTTAGGCAAGGTGGTGGTGGAGGTGGCTTCCCCGGTGGTGGCTTCAAGTTTCAGCAGGGTGGTGGATTCCCTGGTGGAGGGTTCCCTTTTTAGGTTCGGTCTTTGACGTGTTTTGTGGTGTTTTGGTGTATGGCCATAAGGGTAGAGCCTAGTGGCGTTTTTCCTTTTCGTGTACGATATCATTGTTTTTGGCAATTTTTTGGACCATGAACCGATTAAATCATAGTTTGCTGCTATGTAGTAAGGGAAAGCATCATTTCTTCATCCCAGTCTGTATTATTCTTCATCAGAATCCGTCTTATTCTTCGGTCCCAGTACATGGTTATCAAGTTCCTACTTTCGAGCTAGTTTTCATGCCCTCTCAAGATGCCCAGATTCCATCGCAGCAACGCAGCACCGCATCGATCAAGCTGATTAATTTGCCTTTGTTTTTTGTCTGCTTGAGCAAAACTACGGGACGTTGTTGTTAAACCTTGCCAAGTACGTCGTCGATAGTAAATCGTCATTCGACTTTGATTTTCCTAGCAGCCCTGGAAACGCCATAGATCGCCAAACTCTACACAAATTGCTCTGGTACCGGATGAAGGGTCATTGAACCCAGGATATCTTCACCGTTCTTAGGCCATCGGAACATTCGTCTCATCATGGATAGCGGGTGCAACTGTCGCACTGTTGTTGAGACCGCCGGCTTCATCCGCAACTCCATGGACGACGTGGTACGACTCAGGGCGCTCAAGCCAAGGTCTTGCCCTCTCTTCTGGTTTTGCACGCTTCGCAATAAGCACAGGAACTAACTCCTCAAGAAAGTTAGTACCCCGCAACAGCGCCATGTCCTTGACGCCGGGCCACCCGCCTCTACCTTATACGCGAGCAAATCGACCATAAGGCGGCGTGCTGGCGAGCCTTTCGTAGTGCCGTCGTAAATCGTTTTAATGACTGGGAATGAAGGATTTCCGCCTCTTTTGCTTGCCATCTCGATCATCGCGTCCAGGACCATTCGTTGGAATTTCTTGTCTTTGAGCTTCGAGCCGAGGACGTAGAGCCGAGCCAAGTGTAGCCAGTTGTTGGTAAGCTTAACCAATCTCCGTGTGTAAAGCCATTGGCAGTAGGCCTGGACGGTGGCAGTATACTCGTCGGATAGATCAATGGCAGCGCTCTCGTCGGTACGCCACTCTGGCTTCATGGCATTCTTAAGGAACTCGGAGGTGGAGCTGAGAACATCTTTATGAACATGCACAAATTTGTCGCCGGCGCGCACGACAACGACTACGCCAGTGATGCTATTGAGATGAGTGAAATGTGCGCAGACTAACTCGCAGGGAAGCTGCATCACTTACTTAGGCATTTCGCCTGCTTCATCCTCGTCGACCAAGACCTGCTGCTTGCGTTTTCGTGGCGGAGGGGTGTCGGACATACTGGAGGATCTCCTACCCGGAGTTAGCTCTGTGGAAGATATGCTTGCGTGAGTAAGAGCTTTTGCGCACCGTCTATGTTTGAACGTCATCATTCGAGACTATACGACGGGGGGAGGGGGCAGCGATTGCACAGTCGAGCAAGGCGGTAGTGAGCGATGTGCACAATTGACGAGGTACAGATAAAGTCGCACCAAGGCTAGCGTGAATAGGTTTAAAAGCCCAAGTGAGATGAGCGGGGAGAAGATGTGTTTCTTGCGGTGAAAGGTGAAGGTGACGAAGTTGTGTGCCCGAAGAGGAAAGAGCGCGGCAGTGTCAACAAACACGCAAGCTAGGGTGGTCTCCCGAACTTATTGTGTCGTGTTTGAGGGGCTCGAGCAGCTGAGCGAATTTTGGGCTTGGGTAGCAGTGCGAGCCAGCGAGAGTGAACTGGCAAGTACTGAAAATGCCTGTTGCTGTTACTCTTACCGATACCATATCATGCCTAAGCGGTTGGGAGTCATGCTGGAGACGCATCGCCTCCACCTTCACTGCCGCGAAGCGGCATATATCGCTGTGGTAGGAGAAGAGAGATGATCTCTAGAGCTGAAATTAAATGTGTAAGGTAAGTGGGGAGGTCCTTTTCATAGTGACGAAATCTCGGGCGCAGGGAGGAAAGAGCGAGGGCATGTGTGATGTCAAGGAACACTAACGGGCAGTCACGATGGAGGTAGGGCGGGGATCGCTATCAAATCAGTTCGACTCTCCCAGAACTATGCAGCACCGCAACATGTTCCTGTTCTTCTCCCAAGCCTCGGAAACGCCCACCTTTCCTAACTAACTGTCTCAGCCGTGGCTTGTTTGTCTACTTTCTTGCTAACAAAGTACAATTCCAGGTCAAACCACAGCTGAAAGGCTACGAGCGCACGACAGTATCAGTACATCGCAGCAATCATGTCCTTCATAAAGTCGGCATCCTTTTCACCATCGAGATTGGCATGGTACACCCCCGCGGTTAAGTCCAAACGCGCATACATCGTCCACAAAATGGCGGGCGGGGGAACTAACCGTAGTATCTCCGTAGATGGTGCGTATAGCCGCGACTGGTGGACCGTCCCAGAATATCGATGATGGCCTTGGTGATGTTGTTTTCGAATGCTGTGTCTATGGTCACTTCGCTAAGGACGTACATGCGCGCGAAGGCTACTATGGCCAAGGTCATTGGAGGGGTAGCCCTGGTGTAGAGCCACTGGCTATACTCCACCAAGTATTTTGGATCGGTCCTCCATCTCAGGGTGCGCTTGCCCAATGCCGTTGTGGTGTTTAGTGCTGGTCAGTCACGAGAAATTGTGAGTCTCGACTTCTTCTCGGCTGCTCTCCATCTACCACACACTCGGCCTCACATTATGTGAAAAGGGCGTATCGCAAGACTCGATCCCCAAGAAACCACATCGTAGTCGGCTACTCTCCACGCAGCGCCATCAGGCCAGACTTGAACTCAAAACGCAGACTTGTATACTTCAAAGCTTTTCTGGACGCGTTCGCTATTCGCTATGGACACACTTAGAGTCAACCGCGAACGCTGAGTCTTTACTTCGGAACGCTCTCATTACGGCCATGGCAATCTGGGGCTGCATCATAATCCGATCATGAACACCATATCGCGGCACTTCTTGCCTGATCACTCCGTTCGGGGTCGGCCATTCCACATACCACCCACCCTCCCCCAACAGCACTGTTTTTGACTCCTTCTCCTTATTGAACTCGACTTGGTGCATCCTTTTCTGCTTCGTTGCACCAACGGCGTGCTCGAAGAATTTATTGCTCAAAGTCCAAGGGACCACGGGATCGTCTTGGGCATGGAAGATCTCAATGTGGTAGGCAGGACTATGCCGCACAACCTCCACAAGCCTATCCAGGTTCGGCCACTGATTACGCATGCCTTGGGTGCAGAAGACCTTTAGGCTTGGGAATTTCGCAAGCAGCCCAAAAGCACGTAGGCCGAAGAAGGTACGGTACTCAGTTAGCATGGTCGGCACGTCGGGAAACGATCCAGTGATGATCAAGCCGGCAATAGAGACCTTCTGGACTGCCAGCGTCCGGGCGAGAGCGATAGCGACGGACGACCCCATCGACTGACCAAACACAACAATGCGCTCCGGAGCGATGCCAGCGACGTCGGTAGCCCAGCGGAAAACGGACTGCGCGTCAACGATGAGGCCCTTCTCGCTTGGCGTACCCGATGAGAGCCCGAAGCCACGGTAGTCAAAAGCTAGCACATGGATCTTGTTGGGCGCCGTGGATGATAAGGAACGGTAGCATTCAGTCCGACAGTATGCCGACAAGGCCCCCGACGAGCCATGCGTGTGGATCACCAATCTGGCTTCCGGGTCCTCTTTCAACAGCCGAAAGTTAAGCCCCTTGCTAATGTCTCTACCGCGGTTTCGATCCTGCGTGACAAGTCGTTTGGCGTTCTGTTGATACAAGCCGATAGGCAGAACGTGCCAGGCGTGGAGCTTCTCTCCATCCCTTGTCTTGATGAAGAAGGGAGTCGCCTGGCAGTGAGCGAAGCCGAACTGCTCCGGGTGGTTAAGGTCGTTTCCACCAGTGAGCTTCATGCGATGCATGTATACCGCATGGCATTCTATCGATGGGACGCGAAGGATTGCAAGGATGCTGGCTGAGTAGAAGACAGAAGCGATTCCGACACCACTCAACACAGTGGTGAGTGGTACTATTGCGTTGGTCGGCATTGTCGGGTTATGTCCGGATGCGAAGTATGCAACTCCTCGTCCGGCTTATGGGAGCAACACTGGTGTGTGAGGTTTTTCCAGGAAGAGAGGCCCTAAGGCTGACGGTAGTTCTTCGGGCCACGCACGTTGCCAGCAACGCTTACGAGTCCATACTTGATGCGAGAGAGACGTCAACACTGGTGTGATCCTTCGGTTGACAAGCAGTGAAACGAGTTGACTTGGTAGTGTGTTTAGCAAGATTATTTCCTTCACACTAACCCTTCGAGCGCTACGGTCACAATGTACGTGTTGTTGGTAAATTACGTGTCTCGGGCTCGGCTCGCATTCGATGATCAAGGGGGTTTGGTGGTAGGCGGCCTAATGCTTTAAGTTAACACATCAGGTGATGTGGATCTTCCCAACTTGGCCGTGCGGCGTGGAGGAACGAGGCTGAGGGGATCTGGCGCCAGGCGAAGCACGGGAGAGGGACGGCCCACAAAACGTTCTGCACGATAATGACTCGCGGCCACACCACGAACACTAGCCGATGCTGCAACGTACGTACACAGTAGAAGCTATTTAAGATCCTTCATACCTAAGCCAAGAAATCTCGCACCGAATAGTCGTACGACAACGAGGATGTCTGGGAATTCCCATGTTCATGCGCAGCGTTCCCAGGAGTTTCCAGTCCTACTCACCCATTTACATTATGTCGAGTCCTCACTAACCTTTTTGTCCTCTTTCGCTGCAGCACTTCACTCCGAACATGGACAGTACCGGGCAGCAGCAACAACCCATTGAGGCTGTAATGGACTCGTCTCCAGTGTCGACAGAACCTCCAGCCTTCAAACCTGCGAAGAGAGGGGTTCATTTCTGGGCCATGTTTGTAGGCATCGCGTTATGTCAATTCCTTGCAGCACTCGATTCGTCGGTTCTTTCAACAGCGCTGCCAACAGTCGTTGCGGAGCTGAACTCCGGTCCCCTCTACATTTGGGTCGTCAATGCATACCTCCTCGCATCCACAGCATGTGGTCCCATTTTTGGACAGGCCGCAGACATCTTCGGTCGGCGCAGCCTTAGCATCCTCGCCATCCTCGCCTTCGCTGTGGGTAGTGTAATCAGCTCCACAGCGAAGAGCACCGGGCAACTCATTGCTGGTCGTACCATTCAAGGCGTCGGCGGTGCTGGGTGCGTCGTCATGCCAGAGATCTTGATTTGCGATCTTGTCAGCCTGCGTGAACGGGGTACTTTTGTGGGCATCCTCACAGCATGCTGGGGCTCTGGGACACTTGCAGCACCCATCATCGGTGGTGCCTTCGCGGAGCACTCGACGTGGCGCTGGATATTCTATCTCAATCTGCCCATCGCTGGCCTCGCCATACTTCCCCTACTGTTTCTCAAGATGCGAAATCCCAACACCGACAGCTTTGCACGACGACTACGACGTATCGACTGGCTAGGAAATGCCATCTTAGTACTGGCTGTCGTGTCCTTGCTACTATCGTTCACATACGCTGGCACCAAGAATCTGTGGTCGTCATGGCGGACTATTGTTCCACTTATCTTGGGTGTGCTCGGTCTTCTTGCATTCGCCGCCTACGAAGCGGGGCCATGGTTACCAGCGCCGACGATGCCACCACGACTGTTCCGCAACCGTACTGCAGCGGGGGGATATGTAACGAGCTTCCTGCACGGTATGCTGCTCTTTTGGACCGGCTACTTCCTTCCTGTGTACTTTCAGGCTGTCAAAGATGCCTCGCCCCTACGCTCAGCCGTCATGACACTCCCACTCGTCTTCATCAGCGCCCCGGCAGGTGTCTTGTCTGGCTACCTTACCACGGCGACGGGTAAATATCTGCCATGGCATTTCATCGGGTGGGCGCTCATGTCAGTCGGTGCCGGCCTATTCACTTTGTTGGATGCGCAATCGTCGACTGGCCAGTGGGTAGGCTTCCAGGGCGTCTTCGGCTTCGGACTCGGTGTGATCTTCACCACGCAGCTGCCCGCGATCCTAGCGAGCCTCGATGAGGGCGATGTCGCCATCGCGTCGGCCACATGGATCTTTATTCGAAACTTGGGCGCCATCTGGGGTATTGCCATCCCGTCTGCCGTCTTCAACACGCGTGCAGATAACATGGCTGTCGACCTGCCAGAACAAGTTCGCGGCCTGCTGATTAGGGGTGGTGCTTACGAGCATGCGACTTCGAGCTTCGTCGATACTTTCAAAGGGGATACGGCTTTGTTCCAAGCGATCGGAAATTTGTACACGAACGCGCTACGGCTGGTATGGCAAGTCTCGATTGCATTCTGCGTGTTGGGCTTCTTCATGTGCTTCTTGATGAAGAGTATCGAGTTGAGCGCCGAGCATCACACTGAGTGGGGATTGGAAAGCTCAGAGAAAGCAACAGGAGATGAGAATGCGGAAGCAGGCGCTCCATCATGAAAGTAATCATTAGGCGAGCTAAATGGTACGCAAATTACGGCACAGGTGGTTGCTAGTCTGCCTCTCACCGTACCACCTATCGAAGTGTAGCACGTTTAGGTGCAAGTTGAATTTCGGGCCTCTTTTTGAGGCGGCAAAGCAAGATTGATATTGCTTCTTAAAAGCTACATGGTTATACCCAAGAGGTGACTGAAATTCCAAAAACTAGTTGTCTATATCCAGGATCGCGTAACAGCGATCTATAACTGTAGCTTAGAAGTTGCCAACCAACTGAGATGAAGTCTAGGAATGAAGAGTCTTAAGATGCATCAAATAAGGCTATATACGAAAGGAAGGTGTAAGATCAATAGTAACATATCCTTCACACGGTCGAAGACCTTAGTTCCGGCTTCGCCGCGCGGATTTGAACATACTTCCATTGACCCTTCTTGAGGTTTCGGTGCAGCTGTACACCCGCCACAGCATTGAGACTGTGCTTCGCCAATCCTAGTGGTTTGAGCAGCGTATAGGGTACGATTGAGATGGCGTAGTTCATGCGCGTCATAGGCCGTACGTTCTGACTCAAGTCCTTCGTCTCCACGTCGCAGAACCCGACGCGCTCCACCATCTCTGCCATTGCGCCTGGCCGACTGATCTCGTGCATCGGCATGCTGAAACCCTCGTTGACGATCGCCATAGCCTTGCGATCTTCTTCCTGAATGTCTTGCTCGTACTCGTGCAAGACTATGCGACCGCCGGGCTTCAGTTGGCGCAGAAAGCCTGCCAGCACCGTCAGCGGATCAGCGGCGTGCACCAGTGCCTCGATCGTGTACACTCCATCGAAGCTTCCTTCTCCCAATGCCTCCAAGTGATGGTAGTCCATTTGCTGGACTTCGATCGTGCCTGGCACACTCCTATCTTTGGAAAGCCGAGCTTTCGTCTTCTCAGTCAGGGTGACGTGTCGAGGGACCACATCAATCGCTACGACATGTAGGCCCTTCTGCGCCATGAACTCGGAGACGTGCCCAGCCCCGCAGCCGGCATCAAGGACTTTGGCGTCGATAGGTAACTGGAGGGCGTTGTAGAGCTGCGCTTCCATCCGTCGAAGAGAGGCGCGAATTGGCAACGGTGATTTGGTACCGGGCTCGTAGTAACCAAAATGACGTGCTCCGCCGAGGACCTTGTCGAACCAGAAGAGCGTTTGGACGTTGTCGTAATAGGCTTCGAGCTTTGATTTCCCGGTCGATGCGCCCTCGGTCTTAGATTCTTCAGGCGTCATTGTAGTGAATCAAGCGTTGGAAATGGAAGATAGATTGAAAAGAGCAAAACGTTGTACAGTGGGAAGCTATGCTTGACGAAAGGAAGATGACTTTCTTCGAGCAGGGGTCCTGTGCAATCACCACCTCGTTCCAGACATAGAGCCGCTTGTTGATATCTCGCCTCCATGTCGTATTCTGGAATCGCGAGCATCGTGCTATGCGTTGCTAGGTAAGGCGCCCAGCAGACGAAGCACGATACTATCTCCTGACACAAAACGGAACAACGTTCGACACCCATTGCGAAGAATACAGTGTTGCATTCGTTGATGATTCGGCGGCAGCATGGGTATGGGCCAGTGAGTGGGGAAATACGCACAGACTCGCGTGGCTTAGGTACCGGTACTCCGCATAGGTGTCGCCTTCCGGGCTCGGGCACTTCTCGTATTCTTAAGTTGGCTGGATGCCTGAAGACATCCGGCAGATCGTTGAAGTTTCCCGGTCGACTGCACCCTTAGGTACTTACCCACCTACCCTACCAACCGTAAATGGCGCCTTGGCACTGCATCAACGGGGTAGCTCGGAAACCTCAACCTTGGGTCAACGACGCGACATTATTGGCACTTCATCCTCGAGATCTGTCTTTGCGTCCCTTGCCGTATCTCGGATTCGTGGGCAGTCTGCAACACCGAAGCATTGCCGATTCAACAGTTCAGCCCGCTGCCCGGGGTGGTAACGTGAGGTGGGTCACCAACACTCACGTACTCACAAAGTGGTCAGGATTGCATGCTATATATCCAACAAGAGGTGTTATTCATACTAGTTTACATGCATCGCATACTTGCCAAACTCCCTGTCCTGGAGCAAACACTCCAGTTCCGCGTCTGACAAGTTGAAGACAATCTCCACACCGCCATAGGCGGTAGGTGGCAGTACCCAGCAAATGCGGAAGTACCTGTTCAACGCCCCCATCAGCGGACGTATGGCCTCCGCCTTGCCTCCATTGTCGAAGACGCCATTGTCACCAAAGCCCATACTGGAAGCCGGCATGGCCAGCAGGGATGTGATTAGCATCCGAGCTCCAGCAATCGGCGTGCTGCGCTCATCGAACCGCCTGTAACTTTTGAGGCCGCGAGCGAGGGAATAGGCATCTAGCGCCGTCTCTGGATTGATGCCGCTGGTGGACTCACGCAGATATTGGGCCACTGTCGTGAGACTCGTGTCATTTGATGCAAGTGTGGAGCAAGGGAGTCGGGCCCGGCAGAGGAGTACGACGTTACCCAGGTAGCTCGGTGGTAAAGAAAGGTAGGGCCGTCCATCGACTGTCATTTCCAGCCTCGATTCGCCGTTGTCCGCTTCAACGGTCTTTTCATCGCGATTAGCCTGGGTTCGGGCCTTGATGAGACCGCGCCAAATCAAGGCGCTGATCGCATCGTTACCCGACACGAGTCTGTTTTCTTGGGCGCACTCCCTTTTGAGAGCCACAAAGTTGTCTGGTGAGACGTAGAAAATACGCGACTTCAATTCCGGTTGGGTCTTTTTGAGGATGTTGCGTAATGCCTTCTCTTCTCCTTGGACTTTGACGAGAACTCTCAACATAGTCTTGTCCCTCATCTTTTTTGCAGATTGCTGATACCGCTTAGACTTGTCTGATATCTTTTCTGCTTCGTCTGCCGAACCCTGTTCCTCGGTTGTGTGTCCGCGCCCTGGAGCGTCAAGTCCCACAATGCTCCACGTCTTCGCATTCTCCATCTCAGCTACCGGCTTAGCGCTCCTGTATTTCTCCCACAGATTTTCAAGTAGCCCACGGTCTGCACAGCCTGAAGGTAGATCCGTATTGTTGGTTTCGCCAGTCGGTAAGCCCTGACAATGGTCGGCCCACTGCTTGAAGATGCTCACATCGGCCATGCCATCCGCAACGGAATGAAATATAGATGCACACAGAATGCATGCGCCGCGTATGAAGTTGGCCTGTGCAATGAACACATCAGCACCCTTGTCCAGATCAGGAGCGAACGGCGCCCACAGCAATTCTTCGTCGTCGAACGCGTCGGTGGGAAACCCCGTTTCTTTCAGCTCGTCGAAGCTGATGTCGGTGTCGAGCTCCTTGTACTTGAACTGCCATGGAGCGGCACCATCGGACTCCACCGGCGCGTATCGAATCTCGAGCTGCCCCGGTCGCCAACCAGCACTCTTTCGAGACTGCCAGAACACTTTTCCATTGAGCCAGGGTAGTTGGCAAAATGTCTTTTGCAGACCTCGTTGCAATTCTGCAAACACTGCCTCGTAACTGATTCCTGGTTTGAGGGAGAGGTAAATCACGAATCTTGCATAGTGTCGGGGTAACATGTGGTCTAGCGGCCCGAGACTTAGGTGAAGCGGCTTGGAAGTCATGTTGACGGGGTAGAAGAAGTGATGATGAACAAAGATGTGGGTGAGCGTTTTTCTACTGAGACTTTACGCAATCCACGGGGCTTTATGTTTGCGCCATCGCTGTCCTAGTTGTCTACCATTGCTTACCATGTAAGTAGAGTATGCTTGTTACATTGGACAACTAGCGACCCAAAGTGTCTAGCTATGACTCGGTAAAGATCACTTCGGTTTAGCACAAACGTCCGCACAGTATTACAAACCATTCGCCTGACTTTGGAGCCCTCTTTCAGCAGCGGCGCTCCGCACGCGGCACATCACGCCATCCAGACATCAGGGATCGCAATCCTACCGATAACTATATATGCCGCTCCACAATTACAATCAGAACCTTGCTTAGAGGGGCAGGTCTGCATAACTCGGTTGCCAGTGCCGGAAGAAATCTCTGACCAGTTGACCATGGTAGCCTTGTTGAGTTTCGTGTGAATGAGGGAAGCATCAACTGATGAGGACAAGGCCATTTTACACTTTATGCTCTCGGTGAGTAGTGAAGACTAGAAAGAAACTGCTCCGTGGCGGCTACATATAGTTAAGTGAGCTTGATTATCAAGACTAAAATTAAAAACACTGCTGTGTACGGACAGGCTAGGGTAATAATCATGCTATATTTCCAGCTTTCGAGATTCACCGAGAGTCGCTGATCACTTCGAGTAAATCCATATTTCTTTGTAATGGGGTGAGGTGGCTATGATACGCATGTCTTCAAGAAGTTGAGGAAGTTATAAAGACCGGCCAACGAGTTACAATATCATTTTTCGAGAATCTGCCTCTCAATCACACGCAAGGGCACGTACAACAGCCCCGACAGAAAGAAAGCGACCTCAAAACCAATGTCTCCTGTATTCTCGGCGATAGGACCGGTCCACCAGGCCTGAGCCATGCACGGAATTACCAAGCCGAATGCCAAAATGCAGGCCCCTACAGCTGCAAATCCACTGGGCAAGGCCGACGCTGTGTTCCAGATCAACGGGTCGTATGTCTTGCTGTTGGATCGACGGAAATAGCTGTGCTCAACCAGAACGATAGAGACAAAGGCTGCGGACCAGTAGCCGATGAGGCCCGCGAGATGCTCGACGTTATGGAAGAAGTCTTTCGAAGCTTCTATGCCCAACGGTACCAGCAAAGCCGCGACGACCACAGCATACACGTACCGTGGTATACGTACGGGTAGGAGGTTCTGGAAGTTTAGGGTGAGGACATACATCGTTCCCGAGACGTTAGCAAGCAGACTAAACGCGAGGATGACGAGTAGGAATTTCCCGAACCCTCCGGCACGGTCGAGAATGGCGGCGAAGATGCCGCCGACTTGATTGCCACCAAATCCTTCTTCCCACTCTGGAATGTTAGGCATGGCACCTCCGATCGCGGCTCCTAACGTCATCAGAAGCACAGTTGGGATCAATATACCGAGGTAGCTGTATACGAAGACGCGTCCCCTGCTCGAAGTTAGTGTTTTCTCACATCGTATCAGAAGAGCAGCTTACGAAGTCAGTCTCTCAGAAGGGGAAAAGTACGTGGTCAAGTCCGATGCAACGCAAGCCCATGGAATGATATACGACGCAATGATCGCTCCAAAACTGAGGATTTGTGATGCTGCAGGAACAGGCGGGACGGCTTGTTGCTTGAGTTGCGATCCACCGTACCCGACCGCAACGATGATTGCAGCCAGCGATGGCATCCACGCATAGGTTTCGAAAAAATGCATGACGTTGAAGCCCCAAAATGAGATGAACAACGCTACTAGCGCGATCAAGACGATGCCGAGAGTGGGAGAAAGAGAGCCATCGCTGGTGGCAGAAAGGCAATCGCCGCCTATGACTGACATGATGACGCAAAACGCGATGAGAGTGGCCAGATTCAGCACGATTGGAAGAACGCAAAGATGGCGACTAGCACCCGTCAGCAAACTTATACATGCGAAAGTCTCTAGAGGAGTTTACCCAAAGCTGTAGCGTGCCTGAACCATTTGTCGCATTCCTGTTTGTGGTCCCAAAACTGAGAGGTATGCTGGCGCAAATGTCGATATCAAGCTGAAGGACAGAATGACCATCGCTGAATCACGTAGTCCCAAATTGAAGCTGACAGGGCCTAGCATCCCGAACGTGATTCTGTAACAGCCATGAGAATGTATCGCGAAGCCTCGGGTTTCCAAACTTACGCTAGGATATTGGTGTTGATGGAGAACCAAATGGTGAAAGCACGAAAATACTGGGTCGAGGTTCGCTCCTCAAGTGGAATAGGTTGAATGCCTCGCTGTTCTACCTGTCCAGCTGCCAAAGCCCTCCGCACACGCTGGGAAAAGCTAGTAGCCTTCTCCATCATCTCTACTTGCGATTTGTTGGCTTACTGACTGTTACTGATCAGGCGTCTTTCTCGTACTAATGAAGTTGAAAGTAATTCAAACGAAGAGGTGCAAGACTGACGGTACATAACATAGACGGCAGTTTGACTACGATGTACGTGCCATTGGTGGAGTGATCTCGGACGTTATTCTCCAGTGCAGGGGGGGGTGTCGGGAAAGCCCTTGGCGGCGACACAAATCTCATGATCCGCGGTATATATGAAAAATTCGAATTAGTCCAAGCAAAGCCCTGCCTCTCGGTGAATCTGGGCCCTGGGGAGCTGAGAAAAATCCCCCATCGCCGGAACTACATACGCTCAAGTTAGTGTTAACGTAAAATCTTAGAAGTCTTTGTACATAGACAGGCTATTAAAGATTTATTTCGGCTTTCGCGACGCACTGAGAATTTGGGCTGCGACCAGAATGAGTACAGACTATGGCATCCAAAATCTGAACATAGCAAGATTACCTAAGCGAGGCACGTTCAGGCAACGAATCTCAGGAGGAAGCGACCTCATTCGATTGTCAGACGAAGCGTCGGGCTGAGAACTAGGTACAGAATCTGTGAGAGTAGTGGGAGGGCCCATATAGCGCGCTAGGTATCGGGTAGGCGGGTTTGCCTAAAAGTACGGTAAGATCCACTAGGTACCGGTAACATGACTCTTACCCCACATGTCCCTCGAAGTCACCAACACGACTCCAAGTGCTGTTAGCAAGGGTCGGCTTATACGAGCTGACCCTTATCCAAAATGCTTACAGCCTAACCTACGTTCACACAAAACTCATGCGATTATCAAGAAAGGCGTCCAACGTATGATAATGCCAGGGCCATGGTGACATCGCTTGGCTTGTTGCTCCACGAGGTCCCACTTCGAGTCGCAAAAAAGGCAAACCGCCATCAGAGGCGATTTGGAGATACACGAGAGTCTCACCTGATGTGCCGCGATGCGGGCTCCCAAGGTCTGCTACGTGGGTAAAGTGGATGTGTGAACCAGCAGACCCCAGCTCACTACGGCCAGGCCTGATGTCGCGGCTACGAGAAACAAGTTTTTGAGACCTTATCCAAGGTGTTGTAGGATGGAGAGAAACAAATGCTAGCCAGGCCCGAGCAGACCTTTGATGTTACCGGCCGAAGCTCGCAAGCCATATGCTAGGGTGATAAATGTACTGAGAATAAAGACCCGAATAATAGTGCCTTAGCTCTTGCAACAACGATGTGATAAATGGTCCGGAAGACCCAAAAAAAGGTAGAGACCTCAGGAATTAACCTGCATCTACTCCATCACCCTCGTTCGGAGCTTGCCACCTCTTGAAAACCGACTTCCTACACCACTCAGATCATCATGTCATCAAACGGCATTCCCACCAACGGTGGCCATGTTGTCGAAGCGAAGACGAACGGTGTGCCCACCCCCAACGAGAAATCGTTCGCACCCTCGATGGCAATAGCCATTGTGGGCATGAGCTGCCAGTTCAGCGGCGGAGCCACCTCCGCGGCCAAGCTATGGGAAATGTGTGCCTCCGGCCGAGATGGATGGTCGCCTATCCCTTCCGAGCGCTTTGAGTCCATTGCCGCAAAGGTATGTCAAGTTCTCGGTGTCTGGATTACCGAGCATCACTGACACAAGATTTTCGCAAAGAATCTTCCAGACGGTGGCTACTTCCTGCCGAAGAAAGATCTTTCCCGCTTTGATGCAGGTTTCTTCAACTTCCCGTCAGACCAAGCCAGCGTCATGGACCCTCAGATTAGACTCATGCTCGAGTCGGTGTACGAAGCGGTCGAAGAAGGTACGCAACCCATCCCACTCTTCTTGTAAGCTTCATTACTAACATGTTAAATTAGGCGGAATTCCCATCGAGAAGCTTGCCGGTTCGCGAACATCGGTCTTCACAGGTGTCTATGCAAAGGACTTTTACGACTTACAAATGCGGGATCCCGAAACACTCCCAGTTTCCTTCATTACCGGCAACGGCACAGCGATGCTGTCGAACCGCATATCGCACTTTTACGACTTCCGCGGGCCAAGTATGACCATCGACACTGGCTGTTCGTCAGGTTTGACCTCCGTTCACCAAGCCTGTCAGAGCCTGTACTTAGGCGAAGCCGACGTCTCAGTCGTTACGGCAGCAGAAGTTATGCTGAACCGCGACATGCTCGTGCTCATGAAGAACCAGGGCGTGCTAGGTTCCGAGGGCAAATGCTTCGCCTGGGACGAGCGAGCACACGGCTACGGCCGCGGAGAAGGCGTAGGCACGCTGATCCTGAAGCCTCTGGACGCTGCTCTGCGCGACGGGAACAACATCCACGTCGTGATCCGCCAGGTCGGACTCAACCAAGACGGCAAAACAACAACCATCACATCGCCGTCCATGGAAGCCCAGCGCCAGCTCATACGGGAGTGCTACGGGCGCGCTGGCCTCGACATCTCCGAGACGGCGTACGTGGAAGCGCACATGACAGGGACGTTTGTCGGCGATCCCATCGAAGCGGAAGCTATCGCGCAGACGTTTGGCCAGAGTCGTCCCAAAGGCGATCCGATTATCGTGGGCTCTGTGAAGACGAATGTGGGCCACACCGAGCCTGTGAGTGGCATTGCGGCCATCATCAAGACGGCGTACGCGCTTAAGAAGAGGATCATCGCGCCGAACTTGAACTATACGTCGAACAATCCAAACATTCCCGTGGATGACTGGAATCTCAGGGTTCCGACGGAGGCGATGCCGTGGCCGCAGGATAAGCCTCTTCGAGCATCCATCAACAATTTTGGGTACGGTGGCGCGAACGCACATGTTATCTTGGAGAGTGCGGCACTGCATCAGCATAGCGAGGAGGAGCCAGCACCCTCATGTGCTGCCGATGATGCGTCACGCGTCTTTGTCGTCAGTGGCAAGGATGCAACGGCAGTGCAAGGAATGGTCCAGAATTTGGCAGCTCACATTCGCGAGACCAAGGTGGACCTCCAGCTAAAAGATCTCGCGTATACACTCTCCGAGCGACGCTCCCGCTTCCCCGTGGTGGCGGCCATCCGCGCGAGCAGCCTTGCTGAGCTGGCCGATCGTCTGGAACAGACGAAGTCGATCAGCAAGCCCGCACACGGCACGAAGCAACCTCGCCTAGGATTCGTGTTCAACGGCCAAGGAGCGCAATGGCACGCTATGGGTCGGGAACTCATTGGCCACTACCCAACTTTCCGCGCATCCATGGTTAAGGCCGAGCAATATCTCAAGGACTTTGGTGCTCAATGGTCGTTGTCCGAGGAGCTCCAGCGAGACGAAAAGTCGACTCGTGTCCACGAGACAAACATCAGTCAGCCCATTAATGTTGCGCTCCAACTGTGCCTTATCGATCTTCTGCGGTCCTGGAATATCACACCCTCGGCTATCACCAGTCACTCCAGTGGCGAGATCGCCGCAGCGTACTCGGCTGACATCCTCTCTTTTCAAGAAGCGTTAGCGGTGGTGTACCATCGTGGAGAGCTCGCAGCGGAGTTCCAGCAGCGTCTAAATCTTGCGGGTGGGATGCTTGCAGCTGGTTTAGGTGCACTTGAAGCGGACAAGTATCTGCAGCATACTCCAGACGTCGTGGTGGCTTGTGTCAACAGTGCGGATAGCGTTACGCTATCTGGAGGTCTCGAAGCATTGGACCAGGTCGCAGCTAAGCTTCAAACCGACGGCGTTTTTGCTAGGAAGCTCAAGGTACCTTTGGCATACCACTCACACCACATGCAGCACATGGCAAAGAAGTACACCGAGGCACTGGCCGCTGCTCTCTCGGGCACAGCTTCCCACGAAGGCAAACAGGATGGTCCCATCATCTCGTCCCCAGTGACTGGTGGTGTTCTTGAAAATGCACGGACAGCATTGAGAGCTCCCGAGCACTGGGTGCGCAACCTAACCAGTCCCGTCCTATTCTCTGACGCTTTCGAAAACATGTGCTTTTACGGCTCAAATCGTAACGTCGATGTCATCCTCGAAATTGGCGCACACGGCACGCTCTCCGGACCTATCCACTCCATGCTCGGAACCCGGACAATGCCATATGCATCATGCCTCAAGCGCAATACCGATGCGGTGGCTACCATCCAAGACGCTGCCTGCGAGCTTCTGCGCCAAGCATACCCTATCAGTCTACACGGAGTCAACCTGTACTTAGAAAAACAGTACCCACATCTCGAGAACCTCCCGACTTATGCGTGGAACCACACGATTTCGTACTGGACGGAGCCGAGGGCGAGCAGGGAGGCGCGCTTCTGCAAAACCGCACCGCACGAGCTAATCGGAACACGCGTTACCGGCGGTGATGGTTTCACCTTCTCCTGGCGCAACATCCTGCGGGTGAGCGAGATTGACTGGTTGACCGATCACCGCGTGGAGTCGAGAGTTGTGCTTCCCGGCGCTGCATATGTTTCGATGGCTATCGAAGCCGGTCGACAGCTTGTCGATGCAAATGAAGAGATGATCCGAGGGTACCGACTGCGTAATGTCGATGTCATGAACGCTCTTACGATTCCGGAGTCGTCCGCGGGCATCGAGGTTATGCTGGTGCTGCGACCATGCAGCGAGAAAGAGCTCGACCACAAGGGCTGGTACGACTTTGAGCTTTCATCCGTTGGTGATGGCAGCAACACCTGGAACATGCATTGCAGAGGAGGTGTATCCGTCGAGATGAGCAATGCCACCAGAGCTGCAACAGCTACGGTGGAGACCGCTCCAGACGAAAGCACGTTCTTTGCCACGGAGAGTAAGCCTAGGGATATCGAGATTGAGTCATTCTTCAAAACCTTGCGCGCAATGGGCTTCTATCACGGCCCAGTCTTCCAGAACTTCATCAACAGTCGAGCTTCGGGAGGAAACGCCATCACCAACATGAAGGTCACTCAGGCTGCGGAGACAGGCCAGAAGTACGTCCTCCACCCTGCTACGCTCGACTCCATTATCCAAGCTGCCTATATCGATACGGCGGAGCAGCAACAGCAGAGCGGTGACATGGTGCTGCCGCGTGCCATCAGAACCATGTTTGTACCTTCGAGTCTCAACAGGAGTGCCGGCGAGAACTTGAAGACTCTGTCACGTCTGATCAAGACGGATAAGCGTGGCTCGACCACTGATATCAGCGTTGTCAATGCCGAAGGTGACAAGGCCTCGTCCATCGAGTTTCTGCAAGTCAAGGGCTTCTACGTCCAAGCTGTTCCGCGGGATATGGAGACTGCCGTAAAGGAGAATCAAGTCTGCTTCAAGAGCAAGTGGGAGCTGGATCCTTCGTACGGCATTCCAGCTAGCATCACCGACGCCATGCCCGTAGCCATGACGGCAGAAGACACCGACCGTATGACCAAGTGTCTCAAGGTTTCGTACTTCTATATCCTGGACGCCTTGGCCGAGCTCGAGGGCGACGAGTCTTCCGAGAACTGGGCATGGCACCACAAGCGCTTCGTAGAATGGATGAAGGACGTCGTCGCGCAGGGCAACCGCGGCGAGTTTGGCCCAGGTAGCCGAGCGTGGTCCAAGGCCAGCAAAGGAGTCAAGCAGATGCTCAAGGACGAACTGTCGCGCGACAGCCCGGCCAAACGCCTACTGTGCCGCGTCGGCGCTAAGCTCCCCGAGATTGTTCGCGGAGTCATCACACCGTTAGAACTAATGATGGCTGACAACCTCCTGAACGAGTACTACATGGACGTCCCAGAATTCCAGAGGTTGTACAAGAATCTTAGTCAGATCGTTGACATTTACGCTGTCAAAAATCCAGGTGCAAGAGTGCTCGAGATCGGTGGCGGCACTGGAGGTGCCACAGGCGCAGTTCTAGAAGCATTTGCGACTCGAGGCGATGGTTCGGGAACACTGTTGGGCCACTACACATTCTCGGATGTCTCTTCTGGGTTCTTCGAAGCTGCTAGAGAGAAGTTCGCAGGCTGGACAAATCTCATGGACTTCAACAAGTTGGACATCGAGCAGGATCCCTCAGAGCAGGGCTTCGAAATCGGCTCCTACGACATGGTCGTTGCATCCGCAGTTCTCCACGCCACGAAATCGCTACGCAAGACTCTGGCCAATGTCAGAAAACTCCTCAAACCCGGCGGCAAGTTGATCATGCTGGAGCAGACGAAAGACCGTCTGGAAGTGCAGATCGTTTTTGGAACGACTCCCGGATGGTGGCTTGGGGAGGAACCAGATAGGCAGTCGAGCCCCATCGCCAGCCTGGACTTTTGGAACAGAGCACTGAGAGACGTGGGCTTCAGTGGTGTTGATTTAGAGGTTCCTGATCTACTTCACGATGATTTCAAGTCTTCTAGTGTTATCGTTAGCACTAATGTGGCCGCCAGCGAGGAACTACCGAAACTTCCAAAGGCGATTTTCCTGGTGTATGTCAGCCAGCCGCCCCAAGTCTGGGTGCAGGCACTTAGCGAGGCCATCTATACCACCACTGGAACTCGACTCATCGTCCAGAGCCTTGATGAGGCCATTGTCGATGGCAAGCTCTGCATTTTTATCGGCGAGATGGACGCTCCTGTGCTGGCAACGATGGACAGCGTTGCCTTCGAGAAGATTCGCAATCTTGTAGTCACCAGCCGAGGTATTTTATGGCTAAGCTGCAGCGGAAACCACAGCAAGGATGATCAGCAACCCCTCTTCGCTGAGGCCGATGGCCTGCTGAGAACGCTGAGGAACGAAGACTCTGCCCAACGATGCGTGCACCTAGACTTCGACACTGACCCTTGGTCTCATGGCCAAATCGCGTTCATCTCTCATGTGGTGAGCCAGAACTTTAACGATGCTGTCGACATTGCCGAGGTGGAGGGCGAGTATAAGGTTTTGAATGGCATGCTCCGTGTTCCCAGGATGTACCCTGACGCTAAAGCCGACAACGAAGCCAGCAAGACAACTATCGATCCTCCAGCTGAGCTCAAACTCTTCAACCAGCCCGGACAGATATTGCAATGGCAGAGTGCTAGAAATGGCGTCCTGAGCGATGCATACTTCACGGACGATTTCCGATATCCGTCTGGTCTCGAGAGCGGCATGATTGAAGTCGAGCCGAAGGCGTTTGGCTTGAACTTTCGAGACGTCATGGTGGCTCTGGGTCAGGTCGAAGAGGACGGTCTCGTCTACTCTGAGATGTGCGGTGTGGTCACGAAGCTTGGTCCTGATTGCGATAAGTCTGGTCTCAAGGTGGGGGACCGAGTCTGCGGAGCAGGCTGGGGCTATGTGACAAACACAGTCTACTCTGCGTGGGGAGACGTGGCGAAGATCCCGGACAACCTCTCTTTTGAAGAGACAGCGTCGGTTCCCACCATCTATATCACTGTGTACCACTCCCTTGTCAACATTGCTCGACTCCAGAAAGGAGAGTCGATCCTCATCCATGCAGGTACTGGCGGTGTTGGCCAAGCAGCTATCATGCTCGCACGACACCTCGGTGCCAACACCTACGTCACATGTAGTTCGATTGAGAAGCGGGACTTTCTCATCGAGAGGTACAAGATTGATCCCTCACATATATTTAGCAGCCGAGATGCCAGCTTTGCGCCTGCAATCATGGCTGCCACCGGGGGCAAGGGCGTAGATGTTCTTCTCAACTGTCTCGCTGGACCGCTGCTGAAAGCAGGGTGGGAATGCATGGCCCGGTTCGGACGTTTCATCGAGATCGGCAAGGTCGATATGCAAAGCGGACGTTTGCTCGACATGACCGCATTCCGCAAGTGCGTGACCATCTCAGGTGTCGACATTCTGTCCTTGGCGGCGTACAGCAAAGAGGTGTATCGCGGCGCGCTTGAAGCAACACTGAGGTTGATCTCTGAGGGCGCCGTCCACACAGTATATCCGCTGCACGTATATGGAGTATCGGAGATGGAGAAGCCTCTCCGCCAGTTGCAAGGAGGTAAGCATATAGGCAAGTTTGTTGTTGCACCCAGATCAGGAGAAAAGGTCAAGGTAAGAACCCAGTGTCTTAGACTTTTGTCCATACTGATCGTCATAGGTACTCAGTCGACCTCGGCCTGTGAAATTGGCCAACCCAGACTGCACATATATGATCGTTGGAGGTGTCACGGGTATCGGCCGAGCCGTCGTGGAGTGGATGGTGCAGAAAGGCGCCACGAACATTCTCATCGTCTCGAGGAACGCGGGGACCCATGCGGATGCTCCATCTCTGATCGAGGCATGCCAAGCTGGTGGATGCAATGCGCACGTTCGTAACTGCGATGTTGCCGACGAGAAGAGCTTCCTTGCTCTGCTCGAGTCCTGCAAGGGCTCAATGCCACCCATCCGCGGCGTGCTCACCACAGCCATGGTGCTCGACGACACTGTACTCGAGCGCATGTCCTACGACCAATGGCAGCATGCAACTCTGCCCAAAGTCGCCAGTACGATGAATCTTCATAAGCACCTCCCGAACTTGGACTTCTTCGTTATGATGAGCTCGACAGCCGGTGTAAGCCGTGATCCTATGTCATAGTCCAGACCGACGCTGATTTTTGTAGATCTTCGGTAACCCCTCGCAAGCCAACTACAATGCTGGCAACGCTTTCCAAGATGAACTTGCGCGATGCCGGACCTCTTGCGGCCTCCCGGCTATTTCCATCGATCTTGGTATCGTTGAGAGCGTTGGCTTCGTGGCCGAAGCCTCAGAAGAGAAGAAACAGGTGCTCGAGACTAGTCTTCGTAGGAGAGGTGTCGGCGCTCCTCTTGCTCTTGACCATCTCTTGAGACTGGTCGAGTGTGCGATTCGAGAGCCGTTACGGTCCTGCCCAGATGACAGCCAGGTCGTTACGTGCCTTGCTAGTTGGGATGAGACGGACGCGGACTCGGCGCTGCACCGCGATCGCCGCTTTCGCACATTGCGCCTCGGAACATCGCTGAAGACAGCTGGAGCGGTTGACGACAGCAAGAACTCCAACAACGCCAATCCCTCTTTTGCCCTCACTCAGAAGCTGTCCAGCCCTGAGGTGGGCGGAGTGCCAGGGGCAGCGCGCGTCATTGCCGATGCGCTTGTGGGCAAGATGGCAGACCTTTTCAATCTACTGTCGACGGAAATTGACCAAGCGATGCCTATGAGCCATTACGGTGTTGATTCTTTGGTGGCAGTCGAAGTACGCAACTGGTTAGGGACGGCGGCCAAGGCGAAAGTGAGCGTGTTCGAGATTCTGCAGACGCCTTCACTGCACGAGTTTGCAGCTCTGGCTGCCGGGAGGAGTGAGTTGGTTAGGGCTATCAATGTGTAGACAGTCGTCGTCCGTGCTCACTTTGGATGAGACTCCGATGACGTCAGGGATGAGATGAAATGAGAGCAGAACTTCCCCTCAAGGAACATACGTTCTGGCTGCGCTGTGCACGTACAGCCGCAGAATGCAAATTAAAGCGCATAGTCCCATCAACCATTCGTTGCACATCAAACTGTTTACCACGCGACATCAAAGGTCGTGTAAGAAAATCAGGTCTCAAAAGTGCCTCAGCACACCCTCACGTCTGTAGATACAAATCACCCCATCGCTCCCACCGGCACAGACACAGTAAAACAGCGCTACCTAGCGGTAGTCACCCACTAATTTGGCAGCAGTGTACCGCTCTATAATCAGATTTACTTCCATCGAGCGTACGCGAGGTAGTCCGTGGGCCATGTAACCCCTCCACATATCCACCAAAAAAAAAAACCACTAATTACGGCCAGCTTCACAATGGCGGAGCAATCACAACCCCGAGATATCAGTAGACTTTCAGTGCAGTTCCGCAGCGCAATGGAAGGCCTCACTCACCAATGGGGCTTTGCCGTTGTGCGCACCGCCTACGCCAATGACAACGACGACGTACAGTGGGCTGCCGCCTTGAAGAAGCTACACGACTACGCTACTCCGTCAGATAGCGGGGCTGAGATGGATCCCGACACGTTTGCGCTACCCGTCATATCTGATAGTGCTCTTCTGCGCGGGGCCGACTATGCCTCAGTGCGCAAGGCGTTCAACCAGTGGATCGCGGATTTTGTTGGCCGGGAGAGAAATGAAGACGACGACGAAGAGTGGCCGTCGGACGTCCGGCGCGATGCGTGCATTGTCATCGACGAAGCTGCACTGGCTTCGCTGCTGAATGCGCCAGACTTTGTTCGCGGCAAAGTCCCCAACCTGGACCTGGAGCCGTGGTTTACTGTGGTGGACGCCGAGGACCCGGCCAACATGCCTTATCGCGGAGGGGCGCCGTACATGGGCTTCACAAGAGCCTACGCGCGTGTCCTCAGCCAACTGTTCGATGATCTCGACTCGCGGTCTCTGGAGCAGCTGAGCCCGATTCGAGTCTACGATGGCCAGATACCGCTTTTCACTGGTTCTTCGCAGGGCGAGCTTGTGGATCCGCCTGGTGGAGTGGACGGACGATACAAGTTTCCGCGGGGAACGCCGAGGGGCGCACAGGGAGCGCAGGCTATGTTGGAAGAGATTAAGCGAGCAGTGGGGAAAGCGGGTATGGGTTATTGATTCTGATGAGTTGGAGGGCATCAAACGAAATAGGACAGAAGTGGTAGTGCAGCCTATCCCTGCTCTTGTTCTTCTAATTTTTGAGATGAAACTCGGAACAACGCTTAGAATGTTGTAGCTAAGTTACAACTTGGTGAAGAGAAGGTATTGCCTTCACACTAGCTTCTCTTCACCGTTTCCAGCCCAATGTTCAATGTAGTGCAGTAAGCGTCACGTGACCAGCGTTCAATGTACCAGTAGCGACTACTTTTCGTGGCTCAACTTTAGCATTTGCTTTTGCAAAAATGTCTCTCCCTCCCCCCCGTCATCATCGACTTTCGATAGAAAAATAAAATGTTCGAAAACAGAGACACACGTTAGACCAAACACTCAATCTGCATAGTGTAGGAGATAACTAGTGCTCCCACTATCGCCAAACACTTTCAGTCCAAAAAAAGAGAAAAAAAAACCGGAAAAAGCGCATACTAGTACATGAGACAGGCTATCGAAACCTCCAACCCCGCCAACATCCCTACTAAAAATACAGACACAAATAATACTACTAATACTTTTCCTCCAACCTAGCCGTCATACCACGGACCGGAATCCGTGTCCTTTCCTTACGTTCGCTGACATGTATCTGACGCTCAAGCTCGAGACGCATAGCCACTTTCTGCGCGTCTGTCAACTGCTCAACCAGATGCGCAATACCAGCTTCACTCTGTCCATTGGAAAGATGGTCTAGATCGGCCTTGGTAGCCATGGCGAGCTGATCTTGTAGCGCGTTGAGAGCCTTGACACCTAGTTCCGCAAGGGCTTTGTTGAGTTCGTCGTCAGAGGAAGATTTGGCTTTTTTGGCGGCTGGCTGGTGCGCGTCGGGGGCTATGTCGGATGCTTTGCGTTTGGATGATTTCAGGGCTTCCTTCTTGGCTTTGGCGGCGAGGTAGCGGGCTGAGTGGCCTAGTGGTTGGCCGTTTTTGGCAAGCGGTTGCTGTTCTACATTGAGGGGCGGTGCTGTGAAGAAGAGTACGCGGCCCTTTTCGTCGCGCTGGAACTGCTCGCGGATCTCTAGCGGGATGCTGGCGTTTGCGTGGTCGGGCATAATGTACACTTCGACGGGCTGTGGCGCTTTGTAATTGGGTGGTAGCTGCTGGACATAGGGTTGCTGATATCCTTGCGTGGCCCGCGGCGTCTGGAAAGCTTGCATGGGTGCGCTTGGTTGGGGAGTAAACGGGACGTGTGGTGTGATGGGGTGATAGGCGGGCGCTTGCGGCGCATGGTGGTGCATGTGCGGTGCCGGCGATTGTGAGTGAGAGTGATACTGCGTCGCGTGGGTGGGCGTATATGCTGGTGCAACGTGGTGCTGCTGTGGAGTGGGAGCAGGCATGGGTGTGTGGGCCGGCGCTTGCGCGATGGGATAGTTTCTCGATGACTCGTAGCCGTGGGATGAGGCAGTGGGTAAAGTTGGAGTAGGCATCACAGGTGCTGGCGGAGGTGTCGGAGGCGGTGGCGGGGTAGGTTCAGGTGGTGGAGATTCCTGCAGATGTTGTGAGTGAAAGCTTCAAAGTGAGAGTGACTTTGGTTAATTACCTTGGGGTCACGTGGTCGACGATGGACGGCGCCAATCTTTGGAGGCGCGTTCTCTGCACCCCACTCGGGCTTTGGAAGATCGTCATCCTCCTTTTGCTCGTCCTTGAGCAGGTAAGCAATCGGGCTAGGCACCTTCTTCAACTTCCTGGGCGCATCGAACAGATCCATGACATAGTCCTTGTCCCGCACTTCGTCGGGCAGACAACTGGCCCACGTCTTGATCTTGTTCAGCTTGTGATTCTCCTCGTTGTAGCGGGCCTCGCAAACATAGATCTCCTTATCCGAAGGAAAATCGCGTGGTCGGCCCTTGTTGTACCTCGTGATGAACATGACGAAGCAGCGATCTACCACCTCGTCGATGCGGTGATCGCGGTATTGGCCAGTCTTGACAACTTCGTTTTCAAAGAAGTGCCTATCGAAACGGTGGACAGTCTGCTCTGGGCGGTAGTACCAGCACGCATTCACCCACTGTCCGCCATTGGCGTCTTGCCAAGTGCGATAGATTTGAGCGACGATAGGTTTCGTGAGGTCATTTGCGTTCTGAATGTGCACCCAATCGCCCACTTTCCATAGTTCGCCGTTGTGGACAATACCGCTAGGCATGGGTATGCGTCCTTCCTCCATCACATAGTCGGTATCCGGCTTTTCCTTCTCGGCCTTTGCAATCTTGCGGGCTTCCTTTTGTAGGTGAACGGCATCCTTGTAGATCTGGCTGTCCTCTTCATTGTACTGCTTGGCATTCTCGAACATGAGCTCCACATCCACCATGAAGTGGTCGACCGAGTTGTACTTCTTGCGCTTTAGCTTCCGCTTGAGTATGTCCATGGCCATTGGAGTCTTGATCTCGGAGTGGTATTCGGGCATGACGGTCTTGTCGGGAACGCGCTCGAATGCGCTGACCATTAGCTTGTTGAGCTGGTTTCGAGGTTTCCTGATGCCCTTCATGATGGTCTTGATGCGTGCTTCCATGGGCGTATCCACCCGCGGCGGCCTTCCGCGCTTCTTTCTTGATTCCGGGTCATCGTTCTTGGCGTCTTCTTGCTTGACTGGTCTCTCGCGGCCTTCGCGCTTGGTGATAGCTGCTGTAGAACGGGGACCGCGCCGCCTCTTGCGCTTACCGCCTTCCTCTTCCTCCTCGTCGTCTTCCTCCTCATCGACTTCGAGCTCCTCTTCATCGTCTTCTTCCTCATCGTCTTCTTCCTCCTCGGGTAACAGGGGGTCTTGTTCGGGGATTTCTCCGAGGAAGGGTAGGGTCGCAATCGTCTCGGTTATGACGTTGTCGTCGACAAGCTTCTTTAGCTCTCGTTCGATGACCTTCTTGACCTCCAGCGCATCCACGTATGCCTGAGAGTCTTGCCGGTTGTATACCTGGGCGTTGTGGGGAATGAGGGCGAGGTCGCGTACAAAGTCGGAAAAGTTCTTGTAATCCTTCTGCGCAATCTTGGCCTTTATCGTGCTCAGCGCCATGGGCTCCTTGATGATGTCGTAGTAGTCGGGCACGGCGCGCTTGTTCACTTTGCGCTGGAAGAGCTTGGTGGGGTCGTAGGCGCCACTTGATGCGCATTAGCTTTGGCCCTTGCGGCGCATGGATAGCATAGTACATACTCGTCAGTTCTATAGTCGTACACGCTCTTGAGGAAGTTTGACATGGCCTCCCATTCCTGTGCCGTGACGGTAGAAGTCGCGCCGGCGGATTCAGCCGTCTCCGTTGTGGGCACAGGGGTCGAACTTGGCGCACGTGCAGTCGCCATGGCAGCCATCTCTTCACTCGATATGCGCGGTGATGGTGGTTTGGCGGTGAGTGTCGGTGTTGGCGGCTTCGCGTCGTGAATGTACAGAAGTCGCGACCAGGATGCGGAGCGGATCGCCGCGCACGGACCGAATGCTTGGCGCAGTGTTTGGCGAGATGCTCGGCTCACCCTACCTACGCTATGCTTCCGGAACATTCACTTACGGCGTACGCCATGCCGCTTGTTCACGCGCCAGCTGTCGCCTCTGGTTGTTTTCCGTAGCTGACATAACATTTCTTTTCTTCGCACCACATCACCGTGTTGTTGCTCCTCCGTGAACTTCTCCTTCCGTACCGGTCAACTCACTCTCACTCATCGCAGATTCCCTTCTGACAGCTCCCCACCGCCGCTTCCCTGTTCCAGGCCCCACCACTAGGGAACTACTTTGATTATTCATAGCTCCCTCACGTATACCGTAACCGTCTTCTTACGTATAGTCGCATATACCACAACATGCCGGTCCGCGTTCGGTTACGCGCGCCCAACGGCACCCACACCATATCACTCGACGACGATGCCGCCGTATCGGACCTGCTCTCCTCCATCAGCGAAAAGACGGAGCTTCCACTATTCGCGCTGAAATGGAACCACCCACCGCAGCCACTCGATCCTTCGCTCTACGGCATGTCAACACTGCTCAGAGACACAGATCTTAAGCTCAACGGCGCATCGATCATTGTAATCGCGGAAGCTACGGGTGACCCCAGTGAGCGCAGAGAGGAGCAGGACCTCCAGAGCGCCACGTCACAGTCTGCGCCGCTGTCTCTCCAGCGCAAGCAGAACTCGGCGCTCAAGGACACGCCCGAGGTACCTGTGCCCGACCGCGGCGGCACCATCGTACTGCGAGTCATGCCCGACGACAACTCCTGCATGTTCCGCGCTGTTGGCAGCGCCGTTCTGACCGACTCACTTGACGCAATGACAGAGCTCCGGTCTATGGTCGCCCAAGCCATTCAGAGGGACCCGGAACAATACAATGAAGCAATCCTGCAACGGTCCCCCGACGAATACTGCAAATGGATATCCTACTCAGACTCGTGGGGCGGTGGTATCGAGCTCAGCATCCTGTCGCAAGAGTTTGATATCGAGATTGCCAGCGTCAATGTGCAGGACAATCGGGTGGATCGGTTCAACGAGGGCAGACCGCGACGTTGCATCCTTGTCTATTCTGGTATACATTACGACACCATTGCCTTGGTCCCGCAGGGTGTGCCACCGCAAGACCCCTCGCTCGATATGAAGCTGTTCGACACGAACGACGATGTCATTCTCGAAGCTGCGAGAGATCTCTGCGGACAACTACAAAAAGCACATTACTATACCGACACACAGAAGTTTGACATAAAATGCAACAAATGCGATTGGAAGGGTGCAGGTGAAGCAGGCGCAATCCAACACGCCACCGAAACGGGGCACAGCGACTTTGGCGAGGCGGATTAAGCTTTCACCAGTAATCCGCCCTTGGGACAGGAAACTCGGGAGACTGAGGATGCAGGTAGGGTAGGTATAATGCGGAATCTATTGTTGTAGAATTTACACTCAGGCGACGGGCTGGACGTAGCAAGAATCGATCTCAGAAACATACATCCGTCTTTCATCTTGTTTCATTTAGCATAGCCTGATGAATGGCATTCAAGGGTCAATGGAGGACCGCAGTGCAGCTCGTTGGCCACCATAAGACAGCCTGTGCAACTACGCCGCTGCGGCAAAGTAAAAACGTGCTGTCAAACCTCCCCAAACCTACACCATCACCAATTCCTCCACACATCTCTACTCCACGTCTTCTCAATCAAAAGCCTACCAAACCCACACTCCAGCAAAAAACAAAAGTATCAACCCACTCTTCGCCTCTCAACAACCAGTCCCTTCCCAATCTCCCCATCATGTCACACACACCGCAGCACCCAACCTGTCCCACCGACATGACATGCGCGACCCATGGAACTTTCTCCTCCACCCAAACCTTTTCCTGTGTACACCCGACCCCAAAAACCAACTTCAACCCCATAATTCAGGTTTCCATTCTCAACCCATCATCAAGATCGTTATTGGTCTCTACTTGGCGTTCATGCTCGCTGTCGTTCCGCTGTTTTTGGTGCTGGCTTGCTGGCGTGTTTGGTGTGAGTATCGGAGTTATCGTAGGGCTGAGCGGTTGCTGGAGGGTGGCCGGTGGGTTGAGCGCGGGCGTGGCGATGGATGGGGGAAGGTCGGGGATGGACTCGGTGGGCATGTGCGGGCGGGGGGGGATGGTGGTTGGGGAGCAGGGCAAGGGTATGGATTGGTGGTAGGTGGGAGTAGTGAAAGAAAATGGAAGTGTGAATGGCGTGCGTTCGTTCGGAGGGATACGTGCTAGCGAGCACGGTATGGCATCAGAAATCCAATATATTTCTGCATCTATACCCACTCGCTGCCGCTCCAATGCTACCTCGCGATCGCATCGCATCGTCCAACCAGTCACTCGAGCAAACGCTTTTTTCCCCAACCGACCTCATACCTCACCCTCACCAACACAACCCAACCCCTCTATAACAACTACCTAATTCCCAAATCCGCCATCAATCCATCCCACCTTGGTAAAAGGGATGGCGGTCACCACTCTGTATGAAAAAAAAAAGACACGGGCCATGAAGCTTGTCATCGAGAACCAAAAAGGTTCAAAGTTCGAATCTCATTGAACACAAAGAAATACAGAGATGATCGTGATAAACTGGCCGCGAAAGAAGCTGGTTTCGGTGTTCAGGAAGTATAGAGGTTGGACACTTTTTTTGCTGGGGCTTTGGTGCGGTTTGGTACTTGTATGGTGATGATTGGTCAGGACAGGCGCTGTATGTGACATTGATGGACAAACTATACGTGACTAGGGTGTGATGGAGTGAACTCTGACAGTACCTATGACTTCTCTGCTAGGCAGCGGGAGTTTGAAGTTCTCTTAGAACCCCTTGCTCGATGTGTAATCACAATTAACAATCGGAGCCATCTCTACCAACTTTTTTTCCTCTTCAGCGGAGAAATTTCCGGTCTCGATTGTACTGGTAGGTAGTCGTGAGTCTATCTAATGGATCCGGAGCGGCAAACAATATCAATGCGCCTGCTGAAATTTTTCATCATGTCGGATCATGAGTATCAGTAGGAACGTTGGCTGCTTATCGCTGCCCAACGAGCCGACTCGGTCCTACTTCGGCTCTACTCGTTTCAGATCATGTACACCTCCGTAGCGCCCTCACGTAGCAAGAAGAGACAATCCAACCATCATCGAACAGAATGCATTCATAGTTATTTCCTTTCACTAGTGAGCCTTCCAACACATCACCTATTATTCATCATCTAGAACGTACATGCAAAAAGATGTTTGGCATCGGCAGCTCCCTCTTTTCCCCCACATTCCGATGTCTTGTCATCTGTCAACAAAAAAAGGGAAACTGTGACGTACATGTTTCACCACAGACTCGGGGCTGTGCGTTAGCAGTTCCCTATGCAGCGGTGCTAGCTTCGGCCACGTGCGCCAAGTCTGGGCTTTTCAACGTCGTCCTCTCGTAGCGTATTGGGCGGTTAGACGCCAACGACGCTTTTCGAACTTCTCGTCTGGCCACGATGACAAAAAGTCATCCCGGTCGGCGAGTGCGAGCGCGCTAAAACGTTTGGGAAAACTATGAACGAAGTTAAGTACATACCATATCGGCGAAGGAACACGGGAACGGGATCAATCGAGACCCGCCGCCCGATGCTAAACTTCGGCACATCATCGACTATGAACCCGCTGAACCTGAACCTAAATCTGTAGAGAAGATTGCCATAAAGCTATGGTCCTATGACGAGAACATACGTAGGAACGCTCCTCCGAGACCGAGACCAAGACCACCGAGATCTTCGTCTAGGAAAAGCTGGGATATGCCTTGGGCTAACCCTTTCGTGTGAAGCCAGCCAAAATGATGGTCGCCCCTGCATTCGCTGCAGGAACATCCGGCGCACGTCGCCTTGTCCTCCGCTAATGCTAGAGATTAACAAGACTAATCATCGATAAATAAGCTTTAGCGACACGCTTCAGAAATTTCCATGGTACGCCACAGCTCATCAGGCAACGGCCATATTCGGCCATATTCGGGAAAGGAGACACTTCTTGCGTCGTTCGAACGAAGACTAGTACGATATTGTTGCCTCGCCTTAGCACAACCCAGAAGTATACCGGTATGGCAAGAGTTTGTAATACGCAATCTACGCCAACAAGTTGTATAAGTACTGCCTAAGATCCTCCTCAGCAGGTCCATCAAGCACCTTTCAATCCGATCAATCTTGAGTTCTATACCTTCTTTAACTCATTCACCATGCGTGCCTCCGCTACTCTCACCGCGGCCCTCATGGCTGGCGCCGTTACTGCGGCACCCACCCCAGGTCTGATCGGCGACCTGTTCGGCCTAATCACTAACGACATTAGCAAGCTATTGTCTTCTATTGGCATTAAGCTTCGCAACGATTTTTACAAACACGGTGCCATTATTCCCTTCCACGACAAGTGTCCGTTCGATATCTCGCCTGTCGAGCTGAGCCCTAAGCGCTACACCCACGATATCACCTGGGGCGCGGGTGTCAATGGAGGAAACTTCATCGACTGGAAGACCTTCAAGGCCAACGGAGCCAATCTAGGCGGATGGCTCGAGAAGGAGAAGACGCACGACCCGATCTGGTGGTCTGAAGTCGGCGGTGATGCTGCTCCGGACGAGTGGACTCTCTGCCAGAACCTTGGCAGCAAGTGCGCCTCCGTTTTCGAGGAGCGTTATGCATCTTTCATCAACACTGCTACTATCGACAAGCTTGCTAGCGCGGGTGTCAATGCCCTCCGTATCCCGCTTACGTATGCTGCCTTCATCAAGTACCCGGGTTCCCAGCTTCACCATGGTAACCAGTTGAGCTACCTCAAGACTGTCACCGACTATGCCATCAACAAGTACAACATGCACAGTAAGTCAACTTGATGTTCACAACACCCATCTCAAACATATTGCTAATCCCATATCCTAGTCATCATCGGTCTTCACTCCCTCCCCGGTGGTATCAACAGCCTGGACATTGGCGAGGCGTTTGGCCACAGTGCCTGGTTCCAAAACGCGACCAACCTGGACTACTCCTTCAAAGCCATCGACGGCATGCTCGACTTCATCAAGCGCAGCGGCCGCCTCAACGCCTGGACCATCGCGCCCCTAAACGAAGCCTCCGACAACTTCGCCGGCTTCGGCTCCGCAGCCGGCCTAACCGCCGACGGCACAAACTGGGTCAACACCTACTTCGACGGCGTGCTCAAAAAGATCGCCAAGCTCGATAAGCGCATCCCAATGATGATCCAGGATAACTTCATGGGCGCCAGCTACTGGGCCCCCTTCTACGACGCCACCGCCAACATCGTCATCGACACTCACGTCTACTACTTCGCGGCCGCCGGTACGTATTCTGGGTACGTGAATCCGGCAGTTTGCGGGCAGGCGACGTATATTGCGCAGGAGACCAAGTTTCCCATCTTCATTGGTGAGTGGGCGCTACAGGCTATGTATAACAATACGCTAGAGGGCCGCAAGACCATCTTTGATACGCAGCGCTATGCGTGGAATAAGTATGTTTCGGGCGGTGCGTTTTGGACGGCTGTCTCGTATGCGACGGATAAGGTGGATGGTGAGGGGACGCAGCGTGAGTATTGGAGCTTTATCGATCTTATTGAGCAGGGGGTTGCGACGAAGGCTACGGATGAGAGTTATTGCTAGACGTCTGCGGGTGGGGGATGTTTGAATTGTGCAATGACTCGGTTGGAAGAGGGATAGTTATGGTTTTTTATGATGTTTATATCTTTCACTTGTTGTATTATTAAACCCGGATTCTAAAATTGATATTCTTTTTTTTTCGCAACTTGAAAATCATGGTCCTCATACCCCAACTTTTTTCCTACATCAATCGATGCATAACTAACTCATGGCACAAAAGATCTGCATTTGTTTCCGAAACAAAAACTGTTGTTACTACTTTCACTCTCGCCGTACCTGTTAAGCTTGACATTCGAGTCTCCTGTAGCCCTTATCTACCAGTCTTCGAGTTCCGATCTCCCAGGAATTTATAATCGCCCCCACCATCTACCCTTTCTGCGTCCTCTGGCTCCACAGTCACTGGCGGCCAAGATATTGACTTCCGCCCCTCGTTAGACGGCAGAATAAAAATTCGCATTCATCTTCCATCCTCTATGCATACCTCAAAGGCAGTTTTCTTGCGGAGAAAGGAGAAGTGGTTTCTGACTCATAGGAAAGATGGTGTGGGTTCTTAGGTACGGTTGCAAACAACTGTTAGAGGCGCGTCGCGGTGAGAGGTGATGAGCAGCCGGATCTGCGGTGATAAGCCTCTGTTTCTGTTGAAGGAAATATTCCTCCCGTTGACTGTGGATGTTTCAGCTCGGTGACGTCAAAGTTGGCATGTTTCGACTTGTGTTGCCCCAACGACGGCACAACAATGCGGATGCGCACAGACTCGACACAACAGGCTAGGCGACGCACGGAGAAGCCATCCATCCCATCGCTCACCAACCTACGTCGTGATTAACCAGAGATGCGCCGACACTCACAGCATTCGACATAATTCGCAACCATCAATCCGCCAACATGTACCCATACAGCGCGGGCACGCCATGCCCCCAGCCACACTATTCCTCGACGAACAGCCGCTACAGCGGTTATGGGAGCCAATCAACCATGTACGCGCCCCGCTACACGTCTACAGGAGACGACACCACAGCGAACCTGGACTACACCACAGAAGTGCACGCCGCTGCACGCCCGAAACCGCGACGGCCAATGCGCAACATGCGCAAGCCCGCCTTCAACCCCTCGCTGGACATCTTCGAGGATGTCGCGCAGGAGGAGCAGCAGCAGCAGCAGCAGCACGCCGACTTTGCGGTGAAGAGGACAAGTCGCGCGTCGGTTGTGCCAGCGGGCGCGAGGGCGAAGAAAAACACGATACTCGCCCATCCCGCACAGAAGATAGCCAAGCCCGCGCCGCCTGCGCCGGAACCACAGCCGGAGAGACCGCACCGACGACGCGTCTCGCAGATGCCGAGCGACAGGCATGGAATGGGAATCGACGCCAATGCGACGGTGCAGCTACGTGAGCATGTCCTGGAGAAGAAGGAGCTCAGGAAGCAGGGACCTAAGAAGGATCTACGACGACGCACCATCTACATTCCGTCCGATGACACTTCAGTCTTCACCATCCACCCAGGACAGCCGACACACGCGCCGCGCAACGTTCGGGAGCCGTCGCCCGACATTGGACTGGATCTCGTGACCCTCTCGGAAGAGGAAGGAAACAACCTGCTGCCCGCACTGAAGAGGGAGAAGAAGACATCGCGCAAATCACTCGCGGCACCCCCAAAGCGCGGTCCGCTGAGCACGTCGTCGCGCTCGACGCAGAGTGTGTCCTTCTCGAGCGACACCATGGGGTCAGGAGGTGGCAAGGAGAACGTGCCGCCGGGCATGGAGGTCATTGAGAACAAGGGCAACGGCAGCGGCACGCACATCGAGATCAACTTCACGAAGCCGGAGCCGAAGAAGCCTGTTGCAAAGGCGCCCAAGGTCCACTTCAACGCACCCAAGGAGCCCGAGCGGATACCGCATACCAAGAAACGGACGGAAGGATCCCAAAAGCGAGTGCGTCCGCAAACAGGTACGCACGATGATTCGCCAGCCAAAGCACTCAAGGCGCGAGCAGATGGCACAGCGTCTGCAGCGAGCAGCAGGGCCGCGTTAAGGACGACTATCAAGACGGAGCGCGCAAAGCTGGCAAGGGCGAAGCGTACACCACTCTCTTCTTCGCCCTTCCACACCGACAAGTCTCCGCCTACCGCACTGCGCCGCCAAAAGACGGGAAGCGTAGCAAGCAGCATCACCATGCTGCACGAGGTCGGGCAGCGGCCACAGTCGCGCGAAAAATACCCAGTACTGCATGAGGATCTGGCCCAGCCTGAGCTTTACGAGGACAACTGGCTTACCTACCAAGAAGTCGCCATCACACAACTGCTGAACTCGGTATTCGACTCCGCGAGCCAGGACCCAAATGCTGAGCAGAGCCCACAAGATCTGCGCAAGAAGATGCTGGCCATATACCATGATCCGGCTATGCCATTGCTGCACAAGCGTCTTCAAGCATCGTTGCAGTTCGGGGCACTGGGCATACCAAAGGACCTCTTAGCCCAAGCACTACGACTAAAGGATGATGTAGGTCTGCGCAACAAGTTCCTCAACCTTTGGACCAAGTCGTACGATCTCAACGCCCTCCGAGCTGCAGCTGAAACCATCGTCGGTCGTCAAATTACCACGCCCTGCCGATTGTCCACTGGCTCTACGTGCTCGGACGATGGATCCCGCCAATACCGTGCGGAGCGACGTGCTATCGAGAATTTTCTCTCTGCCTTCTTGATCAAGAACGAGGATGCTGTTCGTGTCAAATCTGGGGGTGGTAGCATTGCCAGCCTCACGCGTGGCGAGGACGAATTTGGATCCCAGGGCTGGTCATGGCGACGCACCGCACTGCGAAGTTTGATGCTCATCCTCCTCCTCGACCGAGCGAAGACGACAGAAGCTCTCCCAGGCTGCTTGTTCCAGACCACTTCAGCACACAAGACGTCGGTTGAAGTCTTGCACCAGCTGTCCAAGATGCTGCTACCTTCCCACGGCGACATCACACGCCCGCTCAGCCATCTAAACTACAAGGTCGACCACGTTCAGTATCCACTGCAGGAGTATACATACCACATCGACAATATTGCTATCGACCTCCGCGACGGTATCGTCCTGACCCGCCTCATAGAGCTACTGATCTACCCATCAACCGCACAGCAAGAAGACACGGTCACAATCAGCATGCCCACCGGCGAACTCCTCACCAGCCCGCGCGACGCCTCCCAAAAGGACACCTGGATCCTATCCCAACATCTGAAATACCCAGCCATCGGTCGTCCCCAAAAGGTCTACAATGTCCAAATCGCGCTCGCAGCCCTAAGTAACCTTCCTGGCATGCCGAGCACAGGCATCAAAGCCGAAGAAATCGTCGACGGCCACCGCGAAAAGACACTCTCCCTCCTGTGGTCCCTCGTTGGCAAATGCGGGCTCGGAAGCTTGGTCGACTGGCCGCAGCTCGTCAAAGAAACAGAGCGCTTCCAGCAACAATGGTACACGACCCGCGACAACTTTGAGCACCGCTCGCTAGACTCTGATACCGAAGCGGACGAAGAAGAGCACAACACCACAAGCCTCGACTATCACAAGCGCTTACTACTCGCCTGGTCTCGCGCCATTGCCCGACTCCACGGCCTCAAAGTCTCCAACCTAACCACCAGTTTCTCCGATCCGAAAATCCTCGAACTCATCGTCGACACGTATCTTCCCCGCACTCTATCCCCCACCTTGTCCCCCACCCTGGGTCTCTCCGCAAAACTAAAAGCCATCGGCTGTTCCTCCTCCTTCATCGCCCTCTTCACCCCAAACCACCACAACACGATACCCAGCCCAGACTTCACCACCCTAACTCTTGCCTTCCTCGCCGCCCGCCTCCTCCCCCTCTCCCGCACCCACCAAGCCGCCCGCACAATCCAATCCGCATTCCGGTCCCACCTCCGCCGCCGCACCCTCTCCGCCCGCCTCCAAGCAGTGAAACTCGCGCACGCTTGTGCGCATGTTGCGCAGGCTAGACTTAGGCTCGTCGCTGCTGCGACGCTTTTTCAGAGGCGCTGGCGGGCTGTGCGTGAGCATAGGCAAAGAGAATTGGTGCGGAGTGTGACTATGTTTCAGGGTCTGGCCAAGGGGTGGGTGGTGAGGAGGTGGGCGAGGAGGGTTACGGGCGGGCGGGTTGGAGGGAGGGAGAGGGGGAGACGGGGGAGAGGGGGTTGGTAGGTTGGTCGGTGTAATGCGTGGTTTATACGACACGATCGGACGGTGTTTTTTTTTTGGTGTTTGCTGTTTAATACATATTAGCAAGGGAGCATTTCGTTTTTGCTTGAGACTATTCGGTATTTCCTTTTTGGACCAGTAACGTGGACATTCATTGGTGCCACGACGTTTGGAATTCCTATTCTCTTTTCCTCTTTTTTTTTCTTTTGGTTTGGCCTTTTCCAATACCAACAATGCTTGCTGCCTGTGTTCGTACCTACGGTAGATACATACTTGGCTAGCATAACAGCATAGCATAGCATACGTATTCTTCCTTGTGTTGCATACCTAATCATCCCGCCCTATCCCCTTTTATTTCCCTACATCACATCACTTACTAACTAACTACCCCCCCTACCCTACCCTCTAAACCATCCCATCAAATCTCATCAGGACCCGTACGGACCTAATCCTTCGTGCTAAGTAGGTAGCAAATCGGACACAACCATGCACAACGTTTTGTGATCAACAAATCCAAAACGCCAGATTGTTATAAAGGACAGATATTGGTTTCACATCACAAACTAAAACTTAAAACTTAAACTTGAAAACGTAAACTACTCCGCCATCAACCAATCTTCCCTACACAAATCCTCGAATCGCGCTGGGTATCAAAAAAAAAGGGGGTGGGGGACGGATGTTCGTTGTGATATGGTTACGAAAAAAAACAAGTCAAAAGTTAAAAAGAAGCAAGGCCCACGCGCGCGCCTAGGTTAGGTAGCGAACGGGGCAAAAAAGAATCAAATCAATCAAACAAACTCAAAAAAGAAAAAAAAAATAAAAGAGACGTAAAGACCATAATATCCCTCGGCAAAGCACAAAAAAAAAGTGGAAAGCCCCCAGATTTCTCTCCTTCACCATTTAGCCCCAGCCAGCCAGCCGTCATCCATGTCGTTTTACACCCCGCAAAACCCCTTGTTTCAATCCATTCATTCATTCATTCATTCATTCAAGTCGTACCCTATCCGTAACTCCCCATCAGTCAGTTGTAGCGCAAGAATGTGGCAGGTGGCTCCGTGGTGGCCCTCCCCGCTTCGACAGGAGGTGTAGCTTTGGGATACTCGCCCGGTACATGCAGGTCACTAACGCTCATGTCCGTGTTCATCCTTCTCGCCATTCCTGGGTGGGCTATTGCTTGTGCGGTATCAACCAGTTCCACGGGCACAGGGCCGCCGTTGACTGTCTTGTCAAAGGCAGGGGCGGCACCTACCTCAGACTTGCCTAAAAAAGACGATGTGGTCGCTGGGGTTTCGTGATCACCGGTTTGCTCGTGCTGGGACTGGTTGTGAATGGGAGCCTCATTGTGCGTGGGTGTCGACGTAGACTGCGGGACATAGCCAGTATCGTCAATCTGATCAGAAAGGATATGGTCAGGGTGTCGCTCAGGAACTTGCGTCGCAGTGGCCTCCGGATAACCCACCGACCGCTGCTGATCAAGGGGGTATTGCTGTCCTTGGTTCTTCTGCTCCGCTTGTTCGTTCAAATCCTGCTGGTGAGCTTCGGCTTGCTGTTGCGCCAACTGCTTCCTGCGATAGGCTTCGTTTGCTAGCGCTGCAGTCGCAGCTCCTCCGGCAGCAGGCGCCATCCAGTTACCATAGTTGTTACTGTCGTGTCGCTGAAAGGGCTGATTATTGTCAAAGGTCGGTTGATCATAGTTCTCAGCGTGAGTAGGTTGAATCGGGTAGTTCTGGGTTACGGGCGCGTATGAGCTGTCATTGGTGATGAAAGGGTCGTACGACTGCTGAGTGGTTGGGTAGGGTTCTGCGTGCTGAGGTTGCTGGATAGGCTGGGTATATTGGGACGATTGAACAGGTTCGAGTGGCTGTTGGACCGAGCTATGGGCGAGATACATCGGGTGAACTTCCTGTTGTGGACCTCCGGACATGGTCGTTAGATCATTGCCGACCTCTGAACTTCCACTAGAAGGCGAAAGAGGCGCTTGTAAGTTACGGTTGACGACTAAATCGGACGGGAAACGCCCACCTGGAGAAGGACGTAGAGGTCGCTGCGGAGACTGGTCCCTATAGGCCTGGTCCTTCATCGACTGGTTGGCTGAGAACGGAACTGCATCTGCCTCGTCTTCCTCTAGCCCGCCATCAGAACTTGCCGAGCGGGCGCTGCCGGCACTGGCACTCCTAACGCTTGCATGGCGGCGGACGAAAGCGTTGCGCTCTTCTCCACTCTTCTCGGTCAGAGCCTTGATATCGTCGAACCAAGCTACCATGGTCTCGTACGTCTCGGCCCGGAATACCCATGTGTGGCCACGGTGCATCGATCCAGCCTGACGGCCTTTGATGACAAACTTATGCGACGAGCTTCCGGGCTGAGAACGAGAACCAAGCTTTTGGTCTGGCAGATATAGGGACATGACGGGAGGCTGCGTGTAGATGCGATCGGCCGACTTGAACTCGTGGATGTGAGTTGGCGACAAAACATACCTGGGCTGCATTAGACAAAGCATCGCACAGAGAATGTGTTACTCACCAGCCTGGGGTATACGACTTGAGGTATTTGCTCTTCCTCTCGAGCATACCTGCTCTGACCTCAGTAGTAGCTGGGTGATGTTTGCCGGGGTATTCAATGTCTTCCAATCTGCGCAGCGGCATGTCTGGATTGACAAAATGTGGATCGCTCCGCACAAACCTGCTCCACTCGAGGTCACGCGGCATAGCAATTGGACCGTTGCGTAGTTTGTCGACCGTGCTGTACGACTCATCGGCATCACGCTTTAAGATGCTGGCCAGGGCATTGTAAGCCTTCTGAACTTCGCCAACTACAATCGACTCGAGTTCGCGGCCGGAGTTCTCTAGGTTGAGGTAGGCCTATACGCATTAGCGGATTTTTTTTTCCACTCAGACAGACAACCACATACCCGGTGCAGGTAGTTTTCCTCGTCGATCTGCCTCTCCACCTGGCGCTCCACACCCAGACGAACGACATAGGGATCCCCCTTACCGGCGACGGCAGTCGGATCCGAGTCAACGAGGGCCAACGCTTCCTCGAGTGCCGTTACACACTTGCGCGTCGTCTCCTTCTCCTTCTCGACGTTGTTCTTGAAGTCTCCGGACAGCGACTTGATCTCCTTGATCTTCTGCGCCAGATCCGCTCGGAGACCACTGAGCTGATTGATCACGTCTGCCTCTACGTCGCGGGCCTTGTTAGCCTCGACAATGGCTTGCTTGTGGAAGTCGCGGAGGATGCGGTTAGCGTCGTTCAGGCCTCCCTCGACAAGGAGAGCAGCGGGCGCATTGGTGTTGTTGATGACGTTTGACACTTTGAGGAGCGATTTGCTGCGGTGTTCGTACGAAGACGCTACCTCTCGGAAGTAGGCGATGAGGTCCTTGAGGAACTTCCGCCAGGCTGTCTGGGGTTAGTGGGTTGTCTGGGCCAGTCACATGCGTAAACATACTCTGAAAGCGGTCGGCCAGTATTTCAGTCGGAGTGCCCTTGGTCGGTACAGGCGTAAAGAATACACTGTCCTCACGGTCGTAGCCGCGCTCCTGGTCATCAATGGTCACGCCACGAATGCTACCGGCGTGCATGCTCTTCCGGCTCCCGCTGCGCTTCAGGCTGCCGGTCCGCTTGACCGAGCTCTTCTTCTTGAGCGTGCCATTGCGAGAGGGAGTCGTGCCCTGGTTCAGGGTCGAGCCGCGGGACGATGAGCGCGGACGCGCATCACCGTCGACGACTGAAGATCCTCGTGTGCGTGCATCGAAGTCCTCCTCGAACCTGCCCAGGCGCGAGCGGTCATGTTGCGCGCCCGCCGAACCGTTTGCGAAGTCATTGACGCCGATATCCAGCTGGGAAGAGTTGCCGTATCCTCTGCTGGTGTGCGAAGGGTCGTCTACCAGCGGTACAGAGTTGTACGTCGCCGAAGGGGTAGTGGGTCGATATGTCGTCGCCATGGTGAATCTTCTCAGGCCTGCTGCCTGTTGGTGGATATCAGTTGCAGCAGTACAAGTAGGCTGTCCCTGGCGGATATATGTAAGAAGGCGTTCGCGCTACTAAGCCTTAGCAAACACCCTGAGCTGCGCACTTCACTGTGGCTGATGACGATGACGTGTGGAGACGCGCTAGGGGGGAGCTGCCTCGGAGGGTCGGGGACTTGGGGCGCAGATTTGCTGAGGCCGAAAGAAGATGGCGCCGGCGATCCGTATCTCCTGTATCTCCTCAAACGTCGCTCACAATATAACAGTAGATGTTGCTCGTCGTGTCGACAAGGCAGCAGCAACATGCGCAAGCACAAGCTTAAAGCAATGTTGAGCAAGTCGGCTTTGCGGCACTGAGCATGTTCACAAAGGTTGCTGCGGTGACGTCATTGTCCCCTTCGAGCACTGTGTGCGCTCAACACCATCCGGTTATGATCGTCATCGCGCAGCATGGGACCATCGATCCACAATCCTTAGCCCATCTTACGGCTGCTACCGCTGCACCTATTACAACTTTGTCTTCACGCTCTCGTCTGTGTCCCATTCGTACCGAGTGCGAGTATTCTGGCCGCTGTGACAAGCGGACTGATGGGACAGCTATGCACAAGTTACAGTTGGCCAACCCGCGATGTAAAACAATGTACCTGGACACTTGAGGACATTTGAGCTGGTAACGAGCAAGCTTCCAAACCCGCACTGTCATGCGCCACCACATGTATAACCTCACCTCAGGTCACCACGTGGGGACCTGATGTGGGGAGTCAGAAAATCAGCCGAACACGAACGTACCGACCCAATAATGCTTGTGATTTGCATTATAGATTGCAACTGTACACTGCTGTCCTGGTTCCCTGCCTCTCTTTCACTGATCAACTTTTTGCTTTCTCTCGGAACATACCCGACTTCTTCCACACGCTTTTTGCACCACCAGCGAATCTTTCGCGGCTAACCACCTCCACTTAGCATCCCTAGTCTACCGATAAACACAGGTCACGTTTGACAGTGTGACATTTCAACCAAGGAACGTCGTTTGGTCTAAAACGCTCCAATGTCGTCATCCATCTTTGCAAGACCATCGCAGATCGCTTCATCAGCCGCTATACCTCTCTGTCTCCGTGTTGGTATCAGAGTATGAATGTTATGCCGATCATTTCCGAGTCATGTTCTTCGTGTCTCTCATGTATGCCAGTTCTTCAAAACACTAGATATTCGAAAACGCCTATCTAGCGACACAACGAGTGGAATGACACATTTGTTTAGTCACATATAGGGGCTAATCTAAGATAATCTAGGAGAATCACTTCAAACCGAAAAATTCCGTCAACTTAGTGAGCGGGATGACAACCTTACTACCAACCATCCCATCTTCCTTCCTACTTCCAAGCCCAAACCCCACCCCAAACCCATACTACCGCCGTCCCAGCAACCTAACACACAAGTTTCGCCGGTCCGGGAATCTTGTACGGACTCCCGTTTCCTTTCGGCTGTCCCTGTGCATTATAAATGCTAACCAGAATGCCCGCATCATTCGCCGAGTAGGCACCAGGGAAGCTAACAGTCGTGCCAGCCTTACTTCCTGAGCCCGAAACGTTGAGCTGTGCACATCCCTAGAAACCCCCACGTTAGCATCCGCCATCCATCGATCCATCGATCCATCGATCCATCACCCTTCTTCCCCAGAAGCAAAGAATTCGACATACCATGTAAAACTGTGCGCCGCCCTGTTTGCTCGCACTATGCAACGCGATAATCTCAGCCCTGAGCAGATACTGTCCCGGCGCTACACAACTGGGGAGAGTGAAGTCGACCCAGCCTCCGTTCTTAATCATGCGGTCTACTCCCCAGGTTCCGGAGCCAGTGTCCAGACCGTCTTCCGCTACTTTGAACCATTTGAGGCCCGAGGGGGAGGCGGAGGCAGCGTTGGTTACGGACGCCATGTAGAAGATTGTGGGGCCTTTGTGGGAGGCTGCGATGGGATGGTCGGCGTCGTTTGGAAATCTTTAGGAGCGTAAGCGGAAAATACGTTGATAGTGGATGTGGGAGAGGGAACAGGACGTACTGCGCTCCACCATAGACGTGACCCCACAAGACACCCACTTTGTCCCCGGCGTTGACGTCGATGACTTTGCTGGAAGAAGAGGTACCAGCGTTACAAGCAAAATTCCCATCGTTTACGGAGGTGATGGGATTATTCGAGGGGGCAACACGAATTCCGTTTCCTTGACCTTGGTCTTGCCCGTTGACGCGGACACGCTGTGCGATAGCGTGAGCTGAGACGAGAGAGGGCAGAAGAGCCACGGCGGCGGCGGCGAAGAACTTCATGATGAGACGTTTGAATCGAAGAGATACTGAGCGAGTGATTGGTTTATGGGGGAGCGGATGGTGAGTTACTAGTTGCCTGTCCTGCGTCTTTATATACTCCACGTTTCCTACCCTGTGTGAATCCCTTAGTAACGCCCAAGCGTGGACATGTCGGTGATTGAGCCCTTGTCGTCATCTACATCAGCCACTGAGTTGCAATATATTTCAAGCCATATGCAAGCCGCATCGAACATCGTCCCCAGGAACTTGGCATGCACCCCAGACTTCTTTTCTTCGCAGACCTGTCGGCAGTCCCCCAGTAGAGGTTTCTTGTCCAGTCAATGGGTCGCATTTTGAAGTTTGGCTCGGCGCTGATATAATTTGTTTCGGAAATACTGTGCTGTGCAATCAAGTGGCGGAGATCAGCCGCTTGGCTGGGACGTCTGAAGGCGTCCGGTTAATGTGTCAGCGGTCAATGCCGGTGAAGATCGACCTCATGACTTGATTTTGGAGGCGAGCATCAACGGCCGACAAGTCTATCGAGCTTATCTTACAAATGCTCTACCGTGGGTGAAAAGGCAGTCATGCTGTTGTTTGGGTGCATGAAGTCGCTGTTTAATGTGAAATGGGCGAGCGGAAACGTAGAAACCCATCATAAAAGAGTCATCGTTGCCTGTCTCTTGTACAGTTTGTCTCGACCGAATCGGAATCCTCGGGCAGCCTGAATGTTGCGGCATGCTGGAGCGGGATCCACGAATTCTGATGCCTCGCGGCCACATGTAGATTGGTGCGTAAAGCGAGACACATTTTCGTCGGTCGCATGCCGGTTATCTGTCTACTTGTGCGGGTGGTAACAATGAAAGTGGTTGAAGGAGCATTTCATGTGATCTATGCGTGGACGTAATGTTCAAGTATATCGCCTATGATCCGATGTTACTGAACCGATGTATGCTCGTGAATAGTTTGCCCGAGACACTATGCATGTCATGGCCGGTACCCAAGCATGTTGGCGACCGAAAAGGCAAAAAATCTTGTTGATTTGTTCAATGGAGACGCTGATGTGTTACTGAACAAGCCGGGGGTTAGTGGGGAGCGAGGTGGAATCTTGTGGGTTTCCTTTGAAGTTTCGCCAAGGGGCGCGGTGGCAGAGTTTCAAAAAAGTTTCTGGGACCCAATGCGTCCTCGCGTTTGAAAGGATAACAATGCTCATGACATGCCCTTTGGCGGAAAACTAGAGTCACGCTTGAACCCCTCCTTTGAGATTCTAGCGAATTTAAGAGTGGCCAGCTGCGCCCATTGCCCGTTCCACTCTTTCAGTTTGCGTAGGTTGCTAGCGTCTTCAAGGTCCGGTACCCAGAATCCGGAGGCATATTCGTCTTGCTCCGTGTTCCGCTGTAATTCCAGCAGCGTCTGACGAGTCGATGGGGGCCGTCCGGAGCGACGGTCCGCTTTTAGTTTTGTGAGCTCTTCATCGTCGCGGCCTAGGTAGTCCTCAATCATGGCCTGGATTTCTGATATGCTGAGTGGCGTTTCATGCTCGGTTGTGTATGATTGGAAGGATTTGATTCTCAACACTGGGCGAGGTTAGTCGTAGCTTATCAACGTACTTGTAGGAATACATACAATGTGTCCGATTTTGGTGCTCCCTTACTTTGGACAGGCGGTTGAGCTTGTCGTCTCGTTGCGCCGCGCTCTGCAGGCGTTTTGTGTCCCGGCTGCCTTCGTGCAGGTTGGGGTTCTTTCCCTTCTTCTTCGTAATCTTCTTGTGCACCTTGTCGAGGCGATTGCTGACCATCTTGAATGTGTTGTGTTGTTCTTCGGCGGTGGTGTCCAAGCAAGAAATTTTTGGATATCCATCGGCGGTCGGCGATAACACATGCAGGTAGGTACGCTAGTGGACAGGTTAGGACTAGTGTCAAGCTAGCGGGGCGCGTTCCTGCCATCTGCGCGTAGGTATACGCGATGGATGCTCCACAGCCTTGGGGGGATACGCTCGTCCAGCATCTCTCTTCCTTTTCCCTGGATGCACTTACTAATCCAGCGACGCCTTTCTTCTCTGCGCTTAATCTCCCATCGCAGTATGACGCGATAGTCGTTGCAGTTCAGCCAAGTCGTAGGCCCGACGCGTGAGCGCGGCAAAGTACAACATGGGCATCTCAGGTCGGTACAGCCTATCGCGCGCCGCTCAATGCTAACTATAGGCCAGGACTCCTCCCATTGCTCAAGTCGATCCAGAAGCCGGGCAATCTCAAGAAATATTCAGGCCAGACAATCGGCGTGGATGCCTATGGCTGGCTACACCGCGGTACCGCTGCCTGTGCCATCGATCTGGCGCTAGACAAGCCGACGACCAAGTACGCCATGGCACAGCCTGTATACGACAAATGCGCTGACCACCTATCAGATATGTCGAGTTTGTCATGAACCGCGTCCGCATGCTGATCCACTTCGGCATCACACCCTACCTGGTCTTCGACGGCGACAACCTGCCAAGCAAGGCCGGCACAGAAAAGGACAGGCGGGAGAAGAGAAAGGAAGGCAAGAGACTGGGGTTGGAGCTTCTGAAAGTCGGCAAGACGTCGCAGGCGCATCTCGAACTGCAGAAGAGCGTGGACGTGACACCAGAAATGGCGCGCATGGTCATCGAGGAGCTGAAGCACCACAACATCCAATACGTCGTTGCTCCATACGAGGCTGACTCTCAGTTGGCCTATCTGGAGCGCAAGGGCATCATCAACGGCGTCCTATCCGAGGATTCGGATCTCCTGGTGTTCGGTGTCAAATGTCTGATTACAAAGCTCGACAAGTACGGCGACTGCATCGAAGTCAACAGGAACCACTTTACTGCCTGCAGGGAGGTCAGTTTCGTGGGCTGGTCGGATGCCGACTTCCGCAGAATGGCCATCCTCAGTGGATGCGATTATTTGTCTGGCATAGGTGGACTAGGCCTGAAGACTGCGCACCGGATGCTGCGAAAGCACAAGACTGTCGATCGTCTGGTCAAAGCCGCCCAATTCGACGGAAAACTCAAAGTGCCTCCTGGGTTCATGGCATTGTTTGATCAAGCGGAGAAGACCTTCCTGTACCAATGGGTTTACTGCCCGCTTTCGAAGCAATTGGTCAATCTCACTCCACTTGAAGAAGGGGTCCTCGTCATCGACATGCCATACATAGGAGAGGAAGTACCATCACACATCGCCACTGGCGTTGCACGAGGCGACCTATATCCGCGCACGAAGCTCCCAATAGCGGTTGCTAGTAAGACAAGGCCTAGTGGCAACCCCCTCGCCCCGTCTCGAAGAGCTTCGGCTGTCACGCAAACCCCCGACTCCAAAGGCTCGAAGCCAATAGACTCGTTCTTCAAGCCAAAACGCACGCCTTTGGCTGAGTTGGATCCCAACAGCTTCACACCATCCCCCAGTCAGCAGGCACTACTTGAACAGCAGCGCAACACCAACGGCTGGGCGGCCGTACCCGCTCCTATCATGCGATTACAACAGCATCCGCCGCCTCCTAGCACAGCACCGCAGCCTCCGCGACGTACATTGACGGGCCCAACAGGAGGCAGGCGATCGGTTCCGAATCCGTCTAAGAGGCAACGACTTTGCTCTGACTCCGTCTTCGATACCTCAGCTGCGGGCGGCGAAGGCATTGTACGGAGTCAATTCTTCAAGTCCTCCGTGCCTGAACCCAGTCCTTCCTTACATCGGACAAAGAAAGGCAGAAGAAAGACAGACCAAGATTTCGAACTCTACTCAGATGACTCGATTGAGGAGGCCATGGCAGACGTAGCTGATCTAAATGAAGCTGCATCGCAACCGAAGAAGAAGTTACGCATTTTTAGCGATACTCAGTCCAGCGTACGGAGCGAGTCACAGTCCACTGTGTTCTCGAGAGGCAGTACTGCACAGTCACAAGAGACTGCTGGTACCCTTACACCTGCATCATCGCATAGTAGTCCAGAGCCTGAGACGACGGCTTTCGGTGCGGCAATCTCTTCCCAGATGAACGAGTTGCGCTCCAAGTTTACCTACAGATCTGCAGCGGTACCCTCGCCGACGCCAAATATGCCCCGGGCCACCAAAGCCCGTCTCGGCAGACGGCACACTGAGGCATGGCAACCATCACCGCCACCTCTCGAGTTCACTCCAGCACCTCTTCCGGAGATTTCTGCAAAACACATCGTTCCCGGAACGCCACCCCTCGCAGCTGATGAAGCGGAACTTGCAGACTCTGCTTGGGCTGCCATGGAAGCAGAGGTTATCGTGGCTGCGAGCTCTCCGCCCCGGATTTCACCAGCGAAGAGGAGAAGGTCATCACTAAAAGGAAGCGAGGACCTCCTTGTACCAGACAGCGAAGCAGAAAGCGAATGCTCGCCTCGTAAACCTATGTTTAATCTTGCACGATTCGCATTTCCTAGCTAGTCTTATTTGGCGTTGATGGTTTTCAGCGTATTTCTACGATAAGCGTACGATTTGCGAAGTGTTGTCGGCGTTTTGGCACTTAGTCACGACAAGGACGATTGTGAGTGTATAACATAGACGGCATAGGCGGAAGAAGTATTGTATCTCAGATCTTTATTTGGTAGTATACCTTCAATATCCATGTGTTCTACATCCCAACCGCGCATCCTATTTCCTACAAACTGGCCATAGCTAAGAACCCCCAGTTCCGCAAACAAAGGAACAACAGCCAACGCCCTATGTACAAAACACTCGCCAACATCCAGACTTTCGAATGTCGATTCGCTTCAAACAAAGGGCCCACGCCATGTCATGCGTTCCATCTATTGTACTATCAAAGACCTCTCTAGCGCCGTTTTGTCCATTCGCATGCAACCACCTAAGCATTAACAACAAGTATTTAGATAAACGCCCCGCCTCTCCACGAATGAACGTACCTTACAAAATCCATACACATTTTTTCCCCTCCCTAGAAGCCGATCCAAAAAAAAATCCCCCAAAAAAAGAAAAAAGACCAAACAATTGTCTTGCCATTCTACATCTAACCCATACTTGCCGACCCCCACCAGCACACAACAACCAAAAACTAGCCCACTATGCCATCCAAGAGAGGAGCTACAGAACCCGCAACCCCCTCACCCAAGAAGAAACCAGCACCACGTACATCAAAAACCCGCCCCCGCCGCGCCGCAGCCCCCAAGCCAGGAACCCTCAACGAAACACAACTCCAACGCTCCAACGCCGCGAAAGCGCAGACCGCGCCTCCCAAGAAGAATAAGAAGGCGGCCGTGAAGAAGAAGAAGGGGGGGTCGGTCAAGACGGGCCGTGTGCGCAAGCCCACGAGTACGACTACGAAAGCGAATACGGGGAAGAAGGTGGTAGTGAAGGAAAAGAAGAAGGAGGGGGGGAAGAAGGCATTTTCGTGTGTGCCGATGCCGACGCCGTCGCCTGATATTATCAAATGCTACATTTTTCCGAAGAGGTCTAGTGTTGTTGAATGCAGTTCTGCGGAGAGTCCTGGTGTTGCGGAGAGTCCGCGTGTTGTGAAGAGTAGGTCGATGGATCCGGATATTGGTTATGAATAGGCCTGCTTTTTTCGAGTAGGGGTTGCGATTGAGCTTGCGCGAGTACGAGTATGAGCATGCTGGGTGGCTCGTTGATTAAGGAGTAGAGGGTGATGAGGCGTAGCTTGCGATTGTATAATAGACTAGGGTTCTTTTTGTGGGGGTGGAGGGATGTGTGATTGCTATGTTTTTGTTTGTTTATGTTGCTGGCTTTTACTGAGCTGGGTGGTTAATGAGGGGATTATTGTTATTGTGTTCTGTTAGGGGTTTGGCTGGAAGGATTACTTAACTAGGGTGGTGTTCAGAGATTTCATAGTTTTGATATTGATTGATGTTCATAGACCTTGCCTGGCTGAGAAGCATTGTTGACATGTGAGGGAATGTGCTGTACAACGGTCAAATGTTCCTTCTCATGTCTCGTTGTCGTCGATGATCTTGGTCGGCTGCCAGATCGGGTTCGGAACGACATTGGGAGTGGGGCGGGAGATCCGCTAGTGGCGCACTTCTTCCGCGACATCATTGGTTTCATGCAGGTCCGCCTTTGCAACCCCAGAAATAACTCTCTTGGGACCAGTGTACGCATCGCGAGTGCATCTCCCGGTATTGCGCTTGCTTGCTTGCTTGCTGGTGACAGTGAAGAGTCTTCGGATGCTGGCTACCCGTGCCCACACTATGTAGACGGCACCGGCATCTCCTGTACGATAGAGAGGTTCATGGTCGGCATCATGGACACGATAGCTGTCGCCCCGAAGGCGTCGGCGCTGGCGTCGCCCAAGATTATTAAGAATGCAAAGGGCAACATCGTGCCGAGTAGCCAGATGGCGCATATCGCGTATGGCTGTGGTGAGCATATGCCTGTCCAACTGCAAGAGAAGGGGGTTTGCTAACCGCGAGGCAGAGCACATGGGCGAGATGTTCGAAAACGCGCGCAAGCAGACGCTGCAGCACTACCGCGCTATCCTCCAGAACATCCACGAGAAACCGAGTATAATCGCTCAGACGTACAATGCGCCGACGGATGCGCGGCATGTCGTGTCGCTGCGGCCGCTGTTTCTCTGCTTGCAGTGTCCGAACATCATGACCGAGGCGGACCGGGACCTGCACTTCGAGACCAAGTCGCACTGCTTTTGTGGGTTCGAGACAACGTTTGGGAAGGAAGAAGGCTAACGGGAGCAGCTGTAGAGTCGCGGGACGGACACATATACTGCGGAAACTGTCAGGACTTCATCTATGACGAGGCACTCGAGGTCCTGCGGGTGCAGAAGGGTACGCATCGTCGCCCTTGAGCTTTCACGAGTATCGACTGACGCGGGAAATACAGGCAAAAAGCGCAAATACGAAGACACGACGACGACCGAGGACCACAAGCTGATCATCAGCAACTCCACCTTCCTCCACTGTCGCGCAATAGGCCTCCGCGGGCTGTACAACATGGGCCAGACCTGCTTCATGAGCGTCATTCTACAGACCCTCGTCCACAACCCCTTTATACGGAACTATTACCTCTCCGAAGGACACAAGCAGACGGACTGTGAAAAGGAGTCATGCGTGAGCTGTGCACTAGACGAGATGTTTGTCGAGTTCCACTCCGTCGACAAGACGGAAGGCTTTGGTGCAGTCAGCATGCTGATGGGGAGCTGGCTCGCAGGAGAAGCACTCGCCGGGTACCAACAGCAGGACGCACACGAGTACATGCAGTTCATCCTCAACACCCTGCATCTCGCCAACGGCGGCTCGACCGACGACTCGGACGACTGCAAATGCGTGGTTCACCAGACCTTCTGTGGGAAGCTGTCCAGCACCGTGACGTGCGACAACTGCCGCAACGTGACGACGGCGCTGGATCCGTATATGGACCTCAGCCTCGACGTACGGATGCAGAGCAAAAAGCGCAAACTGAATGCAGAAAAAAGTGACGAGGCACCCTTGGACTTGAGAGACTGCCTGGAGAGATTTACAGTAAAAGAGAAGCTCGGCTCAGCCGAATACACATGCCGCAACTGCGACAGCCCCCAAAACGCAACCAAGCAATTGAGCATCAAGAGACTACCACCCGTCCTCTCCATCCACCTCAAAGTAAGCCCATGCTCCCATTACCCCGTGGCCCAACACACACACACACACACACACACACACACACACACGTACTAACTACCATGCCCAGCGCTTCGAGCACACAAAATCCACCTCGTCCAAAATCGAAACACCCGTCCGTTTCCCCGTCAAACTCGATATCCATCCGTACACCACGGCCCACAAGGCAGCCGTTCGCGCCTCCAAAGCCGCCGCGGCCGCACCGCTGCACACCAACTTCAACACGAATAGCCCGTCCAATAGCCTCGTCTACGAGCTCTCGAGCGTGATTGTACACAAGGGCAAGATCGATTCCGGGCACTATGTTAGTTTTAGTCGGGAGGGGAACGATTGGTTCATGTTTGATGATAGTAAGGTGGTGTTGGTTAGTGAGGCTGAGGTTTTGGCTGCTGAGGCGTATTTGCTGTTTTATATGGTGGGCGGGTTGGAGGTGTAGGGGAGGGGGAGTGGGGAGTGCATTGTTGGGGTTGGGGCTGGGGCTGTTGTTTGTACAGTATCTTTCCATCCTTTTTTTTGTGACTGGGCTTAGGCTTTGGAGATGCATTCCTGGCGTTCTTTTTCATCTTCTGTTTTGTATGTTTTGAGAGGGGGGTTGGTCGGCAGTGTCTGTATTGGTTTCTTTGGGGCGCGCTGGTGGGATAGCTGCATTGGTAGGGTTAGATTTCACTACTTTGAATACCTGCATTTGGCCCTCATGTGTGTGTATGTACTGTGTGTATGTACTGTGAGTGTGTTATGGCTCTTTGTTCCCGTGAGCTACCATACTACCCACCCAATCAACCAAGTTCTGAATCTCTGTCGATTATTGCTGTGCAGTTGCAGTCAGGGAACGCGTCGCCAAAGCTGTCTGATTGGAGGAGGATCAGGAATCCTCCCTCTCGGCTTATTTAGAATTGTTATACTTGGCAGGCCCCTTTATGTCTCAGTGGACGGCATTTTCATGGTACATTATTAATCAAGCGATCGCGGAAAGGCTTTTTTCTTTGTTTAAAATTATGTTTTGCAGATAACTAGTGTTTGTGTTATTTTTGGAGAGGAGGGTCGGTGGGGGTTTTTTTTTGGGGGTTTTTCATCATACATACTGTGTAGTAAGGGGTGGGGCGTGTTAGACCGAAAACGCAGGGTAACGGAGGATCGACAATAAGTCTGTCTTGGCGCGTGCGAGGAGTTATGTCCACGTTATGCGAAACAGGCAGCATGGCTGGCATTGTGTACCTGGTTCTGGGCCTGTCCACTACTTGCATCTTGTTGACCCGCCACACGGCAACCTACGCCGTTACATTGTCCGCCCACTACTTTTAGTGTCTAATTCTCTTTGGGCGTTAAGGCCTGCCCAGGTGCAGAGGCGTTCCGGCTTCTGAAGGAAGTCACCCACATGTCAGCGACTTCACCCTCACCACGGCGCCCTTTCCCCCGAATGCCAACGGACGTCGCGCCCGCACCACCATGACCTCACAGTTCCGCCTCAGACGCATCGATGAGGATGAGAAACTGACGACCCAGCACCGGACCGTACCCGAAAGACTTCAGCATCATCGCCAGATGGTCTGGCTGGCGTGCGCGACCACATCGTTACTGACATCAAGGCATCTCTTGGTGGAAAGAAACGTGCACTACCCACTGCAGCTCTACATCAGTCAGATCCCGGCGACGGCAGTTGTCGCCTTATGTCTGCATCCATGGCGACGGAAATACCCAGGCACCTCCGAGCAAGAGCGCCAGACAGACCGATCAATCCGAGGCACCTTCATGGTTGTCGTTTCGCACTGCTTCGAGGCATTATCATCGTATTGCATAGTGCAGGCTGTATTGCATACTGCAAACTTGCCGCTGCTTTGTATGCTAATCGTGAGTTTCTGGAACTTCTCCTACGCTACAGCCGCGCTGACACCACCAGACGGTAGCCTTTCTCGTCGAAGGTATACTGCTCTATGTAGTCAGTTACGTACCCCGATCGCGCGCAGAAACTCTTCGTCTGGGCTTGCTTCTTCCGGCATGCGTTGGAACCCTGCTGATGGAATATCGGCTCCGTGTTCAAAGTCTGGTCGCATCCCTTTTGGCCATGATATTTTTCGGCGCAGCGAGCGCACTAAAGAAGTTGGTTGCGAAACACTACCCTGGAGACATCGGTCGCCAGAACACGAATAATTGTTGGCTTGTTGGTATGGGCAGTCTGGTTGCAGTGGCCTTCGCACTTGGCCGTGGAACCAGTGAACTCACGGCCGGATTCAACATGGGCAGCGTACCTCTGCGCACTGTCAATGCTCTTTCTACAGCAGCCGCACTGCTGGTGGGAGGCTCGATACTCTGTCCAACGGAGAAATTGTGGAACAGCCAACCAACAGCAATCGGTCACCGTCCGACAGAACGCGTTCGTGACGCCCTAATAATACTCGCTCTCACCGGGATAACGGGCTGTTATTCGACTCTCTCATTACGCCGTTCGTTCACCAGTTGGTACCAACTGTGCTGTTTCCTCGTCGCAGTCCTCTGTGTCTGTGGCAAAGATGTTTACGATGCCATCTGGAACCGAAACAAGCATTCAAGCGATGACGGCGGCAGTTACGATCTCGTTTCACACTCCTCCGGGACACGAGCGGAAGACAGGGAAGAGTCTGGGGTAGCGGATCGAATACACCGAAAAGAGTATCGGGGCTACAGTCTTCGCTCTTCTTTGGTTAGCGTGGCTTTGATCATGCTATGGACAGCATATATAAGCTTCAACTTTGGGCAACGGCCATATCCTCGGATAAACACCCTACTGGATCAAGAGTATAAACCAGCTGTATCTTTGGACGTTGTGGTCAGCATGTACAAGGAGCGGACCGAGGACGTTGCCGCGCTCATATCGAAGTTGGAAAGCATGCCGCAAATGTCAGATGCGCATATTATTATTTACTTGAAGGATGGCAAGGCAGACGAACGGCGAATCAAGGAAGAAACGAACGCGCACGAAGTCATCAAGCTTCCAAACGTAGGACGCGAAGCCGAGACATACCTGAACCACATCGTAACCCGCTGGGACCGGCTCGCCGAACGAACCGTTTTCCTCCAAGCCGACGTCCACAACCCACGAGAGTTTTATCCTTTCTTCAGCCGATACTTCGATCGGAATCGGACTGGTTTCCTGAACCTAGGCTGGGCAGGCAATGTTTGCAATACCGAGAGGTGTGGGGATATGTTTGGATGGGAGGATGAGACGAGTTTCATCTCCCAACTGCAGTCGCAGATCTACAACTCGACGTCGGAAAACGTCCTGCTGAGCTACAAGGGCCAATTCGTCGTCACCGCCGCGCGCATCCGAGGGATCAACAAGGCCACCTACGAGGAACTCCGTCAGTATCTCACAGACGCAAACAGCTGGACGCACCAGCAAGAATACCTCCAGGGCCGACCCGAATCCATGAGTCAACCGTATTTTGGGTACACGTTGGAGAGGATTTGGAATGTGCTGTTTCAGTGCTCGGACATGAACATTGCATGGAAATGCCCGACTCTGTTGAGCGGATGGAGGCCTGGTGGCAGTATCGCTGACTGCCAATGTTTTGATACTGAGCCTGATTCCTAGTGACACGGCTTCGTGGAGCGCGTTGGCGGAACTTTTTTTTCTTTCATGTTGTGATACCCCTAGACGCCCGACGGCGACCAAGTGAATGGAATATAAACCATAATTCTGAAGACAACTACAACGCTCTTGCGCTCGTTACACTCGGAATCTCTTTTATGAGATTCTGCGTTACTAGGCATGGCAGTAATTCGTGCTGGGTGAGGTAAGCAGGTATCCCACAGCAGGGCGTCTCAGCACCAACTTTAGCTTACCTAACCTAGTTCGAATTATTGCCACGTTGGTTAGATCTAGGTATGGACCCGCTTTGAAGCAATCTTTTCGAGCTGGAGCGGAATAGCCGCCGTCTCATACGGGAATTTTTCCGTCCTTTGTTTGATGATCTCGTGCTACGTCAGCACGAGGCTCAGAGGTGTTTGAGGCGAGTATGCATGGAAGATGCGCAAGTCCAGCATTGAGCATCGGCGTCTGAAAGCGCCAACAAGCTGATGAAACAGGGACGCCGCACAGAGGGGTAGACACGTGATACAAAGCTTCCCCACTTTCCTCGGCATCCTTGCAGGCGAGACCCAACCCATACAGCCAGGGCATGACTCGAGCACAGCATTGTGTGTCGCAAATAACACAACTCCTTTTTTCCTCGAAACATAGTGCAGCTACGATATTGCTTTTACCAGCCAGTTGAAGGCAGGATTGTGGTCCCCCAGTAGTTGACTGTTTTTTTTTTGAATTATCCCGTCCACGAGGCCCCATCTTTTTCCGGCTACAACACACACACAAACCTTGTACCGGTACCTACCGTACATCGAAGTTCCGCTTACTCGGGATACCTAGTTATCGCCCATCCAGCAACAAACTTCCAACACGGCAGCTAGGTAGCCGCCCCAAAACCTTGACACCATAATCCAAACCCCTGGCCAAGAAAAGAAAAAAGAGGAAGAAAAGGGAAAGAAAGAAAGAAAGACATAAAAAATGACAACCCTCCACCACCGCGCAAGCAGCAAATTCACCCTAACCCCTACCCTCACCTCAGACGGCCCCTACAAAAACCGCCAAAGCCAACTATTTCGCGAACTAGAAGTCCTCCTCGAACTCACCCCCAGCACCTTCAGTTCCGCGCTGCTAGCCCTCCCGCGCGAGATCCGCGACCGCATCATCACCCACGTCTTACCCGACGACAACACGGCAGCACGACCAGAACTCCACACCTGCCTCTGGGGCGCCGACATGTCCACGGGCGAACCCTGGCGCCACGACATCTTCGGGTACGCCAGCCACGTGCACAAGCGCGCACGCCTACGCCCAGAGCTCCTCCTCATCAACCGCCAACTGCGGGCCGAAGTGCTAGAAAACTACTGGCGCGGGAGTAAAATTACGTTGCACGCCGAGCTCCGCAATAATAGCCAGACTACGAACAGCAAAGATGCCGTACCCTCCTTCTCATTCTCGCAGCATGTCCTGAAGCTGCCGATGCTGGTCCACGTCACTCACGTCCGCTTCTACATCGAATGGAACTACACGACACTCGTGCGTGTTGGGGGCTCCCGCGAACGCATCTTTACAGACCAGACACGCATGGCGTCCAGCCTGATGCTCTGCATGGACAAGATGCTAACACCATGCCCCTCCATCGAAACCATCGAGCTATCCGTGCTATTCTTCTGGAAGTACCGGTCCGGCAAGATGTATAGCTTGTCGATGCAGGACTTGTTTGAGCTCGAGGATGTGTTTAAGCAGGAGGCGGAGGCGCGGTGGTTGCGCTTGTTGGGGCGGGATAAGGTGGGGAAGGGGAAGGCTGCTGCTGCTGGGGTGGGGTATAAGGCGTCGACGGAGAAGAAGGGGACGGAGCAGAGTGGGGGGATGGAGATTTTTGTTAGTCGCGAGTTGGAGGGGGTAATGGGGGGGAGGAGGGGGAGTGGGGTGGATTTTTATGGGAATTATGAGATTGGGGAGCCGTTGCCGCAGCCGTGTTATCGGCATGGGGCTATGATTTAGATTTTTTTTTTTGGAGGGCATCTCTCTTCCTCTTTCATCTAGTAATGTTGCTAACGATCTTCTTGATCTTACTTTATGTTCCCGGAGAAGCAGCGTGCACTCTATTCCCAATGCTTCTATATATATCCACAGGAGAAAAGGAAAATACGTCTTCAAACAAAAAAAAATATCACAACTTCACCCTACTCCTCGCCCTTATCCCCTGCCCATATCGAATAAACAAAAACGGAATCGGAACCAACAACGTAGCAATAAACCCCAACATGGAATTCCCCCACCCATACCCCAACCGCGCATACATAGTCTGGCTACTAAGCGGAATAAACGCCGCCGCCAAACTCCTCAGCACGGTGCTCGCCGCCATAGCACTGGCTGCATGCACGGTAAACACGTCGACCAAATACGTCGTCGCCGGCATAAACGTCATCAGCAGCCCAAACCCAATGACGCCCGTAGCCACCATCGGAACCATAAAGTGCGTCTGGAAATGCACACTCCAGCCGTACACGAAGAGTCCCATCGGGATAAAAAACCCGCCAATACACATCATGTACAGCCGGTGTTCGGGCCGGAAGTCGCCGGCGCGGATGTGCCGGTGCACGACTTGGTTGCCGTAGCGGATGTAAGTGAATTGGCCGATGAGGGAGCCGATGCCGAGGCCGAGGAAGGAGAGGCCCGTTATGCCGCCGTGCCAGTGGTACTGGGAGGTGAAGACGGCGGTGAAGGTGGTGAAGAGGATGTAGAGGTAGGAGTAGGTGACTGCGATGTAGAGGGAGATGGCGAAGCAGATTGTGGATTGGAAGAGCATTTTTGCCGGCCGGACGATGGAGTAGGTGAAGAGTTGACTGGGGGTTAGGCCCGTGTCGAGTTTGGAGACGAGGTTTTTGTTGCCGGTGCTGGTGCGGAGACGGTTGACTTTTCGTTGCAGGATGATAATTGCGGAGGTTTCGCTCATTAGGACTAGAGAGGCTAGGAAGAAGGCGCCGGCCTGGGTTTGGGTGGTTAGTTTTCTAATGGGATGTGCAGGGGGTATAGATATATATAAGAATGATGGTAAGGGGGGAGGAGGGGACGTACAACAATAGCCACGAACCAAAAGTTCCACCGCCACCCCTTCGCAACCGTCAAGAATCCTCCGATAATAGGTCCAACACAAGGTCCAACAGTCGGTCCCATCATCCTAGCCCAAAAACAGTCAGTCAAACACTATAACCCCTCATCAACCATCTCAGCAAGCACGAGAACATAAACTCACCAAACAGCCATAGCCGTCCCCCTCTGCTCCCTCGGAATCAGATCCGCAATCGTCCCACCCCCAAGCACCATCGGCGCCCCGCCAAAACACCCCATCAAAAACCGAAACACCACAAACTGGCCCATGGACGACGCCACCGCCGCCGCAACCGTAAACACAATAAACAAGAAATTGCAACTATGATACAACGGTAATCGACCATACATCTCGCTCAGCGGCGCGATAATCAGCGGTCCGAAGGCGAATCCGAGCACGTAGACGGACACCATGAAGCCTTCTAGTAGATCGCTTGTAGAGTCGAAGTCGCGCATGACTTGGGGCACGCCCGGCGCGAATTGAGAACTTGCGAGCGGGGTGAGGAAGGTGATGGCGGAGATGAGGGAGACCATGCCCCATTTCTTGGTGGCTGGCCAGTTCAGTGGGTTTTCGGGGTCGTCTGGGCCGTCGAAGTCGATGATGTTTGGGTCTGGGTCCGGCTCTGGCTCTGCGTCTTCTTCATCTGCTATAGCGGCTGTGGAGGTCGTGGATATGGAGCCTGTGCCTGAGCCTGCTGTTTTCTCAATGTCTTTCTCTATCGCTGTGGGGGTGTCTTTTTGCACGTTTCTTGGTGATGCTGATGTGTGGCTTGGCACTTGGTGTATTGAACCCATGTTGGTTGGTATATCAGCATCATGGCCTTCGGCTGCCGCAAGGTCGATAATTTCGCTTCGTGTAGGATGGCGGTATAGGCCGGGTGGTGTGGGTGGTGTCATGGTTGACGAGTAGAAATTGCTTCGGCAGGGAATCACGCTGATACCGTCTGGATATTCCTTGAGTTTTCTGTTTCTGTCTTGTTTTCATGCATACACGCAGGCACAGCACTTTTTCTTTAAGAGACCCCACAACAATTGTGGTGGAACCGACATGTGGAGGTTGGATTGGCGTGTCCGGGAATAAGATTCGGGTAAGACTGTCAAAATCGAGGACGCTGGTGGAGGAAGAGAGAAACTGCGGCAGCCGCGAAGTTTAAAGACGGCGGCAGTAGCATGACCGTACCTATTAAGCACAGGAACAGATCGATGCAGCTAGCTTGTGACCTAGGATAGGAAACTACGTCGTAGGGCGCAGACTCAATATTCATTCGCCACATATTTACCGTTTACGAAAGATAAAATGGGCCTTTCCTTAAATCCGACACTCTCCGGTAGGGCGTACGTAGGGCGGGAGCTTTCCATAGGTACACTTTCTGCTTTCAATCCCCCCCAAAACTCCACCACCAACAAAACAAACAATTACTACTCTTCACCAAAAGTTAGCAAGACCCCCCTTTTCCTCTTTCTTTCTCTACGCACGTACAAATTCCCACCGTGTTTGCGCTCTAACTACCTACCTACCCCGCGGATGAGCCCCTAAAACCCTTTTTTTCCCCGCCATTTGATTACGGTAGCAAATAGACCTCGGCCGAACTCCTCACCTGCCGTGCCTGCCCATTATTACCCCATTCCGTGCACTAGCGTGACGCTACACTACTCGGGCCATGTAACCCTTCTAGATCGCCAAGGCAAGTTCTTTACAATCCTGGAGCAGCAGGAATGAAATTAAGTATGGCTTGAAGGAGAATTAATTAGGTAGAAGATAGTCGTGGACATCGACGCATTGAACGAAATTCAACCGTACGATATCGTATCCCACGCAGTAGGAATTTTGATTCTCTCGTTGGACTCGCGACTTTCGCGGCTAGCACTGTGATGCTTCTAGTCTGAAATGGACTATTTTCAAGTGTTACACACAATCTCCTCCTTTTGTCTCATCAAATCATATCTCATACTTCATACCTCATATCCCACCCCGTCCACATCCTCTCTCGCATCTCCATCTCCTCAAACTCACACCTTGTTCTCAAATCTCCGCTCATCCCTCAGCTCAACCAGCTTCTTCACTGCCTCATCCAACGGCACAATAACACCACGCTGCTGCGTCTCCTGGTCATCACGGTTCCTCCAGTTCACAGCCCTCTTCTCCTGTTCCTCAGCACCAACAACCATAATGAAGTTGTACAGGGCCAATTGCGCAGTACGAATCTTCTTCTGCATTGTGTTGCCACTAATGTCGATGTCGGCGTGCAGACGGTGCTTACGCAGCTCGGCGTGCACTTCCTTGACGTAGTCGTTTGCGGATGGCATGACAGGGATAACCATGACTTGGCGGGGGGAGAGCCAGAATGGCCAGCGGCCGGCGAAATGCTCTGTGAGGATGCTGGATTGTCTTAGTGAATATGGTCGGGTGTGAGGGTAGGAGGTGGACTTACGCGATGAAACGCTCAAAAGAACCGTAGATGGCGCGGTGGATCATTACGGGACGAGCGTAACCAGGCTGTGGCGGTATGATCTTCTTCGGGATGGTGACATCAGCCCCCTCCAGCTTCTCCTTCTTTTGCTCAATGTGTCCACCTTCCTGGGGCTGGTCTGCCTTGGCCTTGGCTGGTGCACCTTCAGATGTCATGTACTCAAGCTCAAACTGGTTCGGAAGCTGGAAGTCGAGCTGGATGGTAGCGCACTGGAACTCTCGCTTGAGCGCATCGGAGATTGTGATGTCAATCTTTGGCCCGTAAAAGGCACCGTCACCAGGATTTAACTCCCATGCGCTGCCTCCAGCGGCTGTGAACTGATTCAAGGCCTCTGTCAATTTGGCCTCCGCCTTGTCCCAGGTCTCGATTTCGCCGAGGAAACCGTCTGGACGTGTGCTCAGCTTCATCTTGAAGGTGAAGCCAAATTTTCCGTACACGGCTCGCAAGAAGTCGAAGAGGGCGGAGATCTCCTCTGTGATTTGGTCCTGGGTGCAGAACACGTGGGTATCGTCTTGCTGGAATCGGCGCACTCGAGTCAGGCCTGTGAGCGCGCCACTGGCCTCGTTCCGGTGTAAGATGCCAAAATCAGCCATGCGAATTGGTAGTTCGCGGTAGCTTCGCTCGCGGTGTTTAAAGATGAGACAGTGACCTGGGCAGTTCATGGGCTTCAACGCCCACTTCTCTTTCTCGACGTCGAAGGTGAACATATCGTCGGCGTAGTGCTGCCAGTGACCGGAGATCTTCCATAGTGCTGAGTTGTACATGTTTGGTGATCCGACTTCCTGGTACCCGCGATTCCAGTACTCTTCGCGCAGGAAGGCTTGTAGTGTGTTGTAGATGATTTGACCGTGCGGAAGGAAGAAGCAGGAACCGGGGCTGTATTCGTGGAAGAAGAATAGTTCCTGTTCTTTCCCGATCTTGCGGTGGTCCCGCTTTGCCGCCTCTTCAAGGAACTTGAGATGTGTCTGCATGGCGTCTTTATCCGGGAAGGATACACCATAAATACGTTGTAAGCTGTCGTTGTTTGCATCGCCCAGGAAATATGACGCTGAGTTCTTCATAATCTTGAACTGCTTTATCCGTCCGGTATGCGGTACGTGGGGTCCTCGGCAGAGATCGATGAGCGGTCCGTTGCGGTATACGGTCGTAAAGGTGCCGTCGGGAATCTTGTCCTTGATGATGTGCTGCTTGTACTTGTTCGACTTGAACATCTCGAGCCTAGACAGGTTAGAAGAGGAATCGTCAGTATGGAAGCAAGCGAACTTACAGGTCGTCCTTGGAGAGGGTCAAGCGCTGGAACTGTTGCTTCTCCTTGACAATGCTGCTGACAATGGTCTCGAGCGGCTTGTAGTCGGCCTCGACCACCGCAGCCTGCTCTGGAAGAGCCATCTCGTAGTAGAAACCATCTTCAATAGGCGGCCCAATGCACAGATCGCAGCCAAAGCGACGCTCCGTGGCCTCTCCCAGGATATGTGCGCTCGAGTGCCAGAAGACCTTTTTGCCCTCTGGGTCGTCAAAGGGCAGGAGCTCCAGCTTGCAGCTCTTCTCTAGCGGTCGCTCAAGGTCCCAGAGCGTCTCGTCAGGTGTGCCCTTGTCCAGTCGTGCAACGACGGTGCGCTCGAACAGACTCTTTGCGATGTTGCGTGCAATGTCTGCCGGGCTGGTAACCCACGATTCGCCTTCAATGTTCTTTCCGTCTTCGAGTGTGATGGTGATGTTTTCTGTGAGAGGTGTGGCATGTCAGTAACAGCTTGTGGGAACGTCGGGGCTGTAGAGCATACCGCGCGGCTTTTGGGCGATTTCCTCGTCGTACTTGGCTCTCAGCTTCTCGCTGGGTACTCGTTAGCGTAAACCAGACAGACGCAGTATTCCCGTAGTCCTGTAGCTCACAAGATCTGGACGCGGTGGTCGATGAAGCCCGGCGGAGGCTCGAGCATTAACGGACGGCCATCACCACTGTCTCCCTTGGCCTTCTTCTCTTTCTTCGCCTTCGGTGCCTTGTTTTCCTTCTGTCCGGCTTTCTCTTCTGCAGATGCAGAGAGATTCTTCACGCCCTCGACAGCCGAGATGACGGCATCTTTGACTGCGTCCGCCATGGTGGTGTTGCTGTCGAGTCCGAGGCGCGTCCGGTGTGTGGTTCAGTAGTTGTGAGTCACTCCCTGTGGCACAAGACGTTGCGCAAGTCCAATCGGTATGCGAAGAATGTAAATGACCAGGACAGTCAGATGCAAAAGCAGTGCAGCTTCAGACAGATTCACAATTTCAGAAAGCTCCACGCGCACGCCAGCCCACCTTGGTCTTGGCAGTGCATTTGGTGGGGTTGATGCAGCACAAGGAGCCCATCGGCGAAACATGGCACCGATTGGCCAGCGCCCTTGCAACTCCATTTTCCGATCTGAACTTTTCGCGAAGCTCTAGAAATCAAGCTCACCTCTCTCGCGCGCCGACCCAATACCAACCCACGACAACAAAAAACGAAAAACATGGCATTCCGCGGCACACCCCGAGGCGGTCGCGGCGGCGGCTTTGGTGGAAGAGGCGGATTTACTCCCCGTGGAGGTGCGTTGACGCAACGATTCGAGAAAGGCTCACGGCTGGATTGATTTATGAAACTAATGCGCGGACAACAGGACGCGGTGGCATAGGAGCTTCGTTCGGGCCTCCAGATACCGTCATTGGTATGTATAGACAGCAACCATATTGGGGCATTGGCATACGAAAGACTCCTTTTGCTAACATGCGCGTGCGCGCCGTATAGAAATGGGCAAATTCGTGCACGACTGCGAAAACGAAATGTTCTGCGAATCCATAAATCCAAAGATCCCATACTTCAACGCGCCCATCTACCTCGAGAACAAGGTACATAGAAGAGAGAGAGAGAGAGAAAGAGGAACGCAAGCGCTGACGGTAGCCACAGACGCCGATTGGCAAAGTCGACGAGATCCTCGGCCCGCTAAACCAGGTCTACTTCACCATCAAGCCGCAAGAAGGCATACAAGCCAAGTCGTTCAAGGCCGGCGACAAGTTCTACATTGGAGGCGACAAGCTGCTGCCGCTCGACAGGTGAGGAGAGAGCAACTCAACTCGTCTGGTTCTTGCTAATCTATTCTAGGTTCCTACCTAAGCCCAAGCCCGTTGGAGGCGGTCCCGCGAGGGTCAAGAAGCCTGCTGGCGCCGGTGGCCGCGGTGCTCCCAGAGGAGGTTCTCGTGGCTTTGGCGGCCGTGGCCGCGGAGCCCCACGCGGACGAGGCGGTCCCCCTGGACGTGGAGGCGGTTTCAGCCGTGGAGGAGGTGGTGGTTTCAGCCGTGGCGGTGGAGGCGGCGGTTTCTCAAGAGGTGGACGTGGCGGTGGTGGCTTCGGTGGACGTGGACGCGGAGGCTACTAAGCGCTACCTACACCGCTACGGTTCGTTTCATCAAGTTCGATCCTACGACTTACCCCACCACCGATACCATGATCATCCAGGAAACGGCGTTTTGGAGTTTTAGTTTCTGGGGCGTTTTTCCCACTACACCATGTCGAGTATTACGGCGCTATCTTCGAGAATGCGGGTTCACGGTACGGATTGATTGATTGTCCTTTGCAGGGTAAATCAAGTTCAAGTACGACTGCCAATTGAAAATAAAAAAGCAATGTACAATGTCCCCCGATGTGTCCTATACTAGAAGCACGTATTTGTTTTCATGTCTTATCTGTTTCCCAAAATGCTCACCGGTTGCGTCCATGCATACTCAGACTTCCCATCCAAAAAGCACTAAAACAGATAAAAGGGTATCATCATATTCGCATACACGCCCGCTAACACACTCATAACACAACCGTCAATCATCGTACTCCCACCAATCATCCACCCAATGTAAAAAAAAAACACCGAGGCATTTCATCTTCAGCCCCCCTCGCCATCAAATCCACACCTCTGCCCAACCACGCACACATTCGCAGTGCACATGCCACAGCCCTAAGGCTTAGGAATATGCACACTCTTACTAACCATCAAACACCCATGAAGCACAAACATAGCCACCACGGGATGAAACTCCAACACCGTGCCCTGCATCCAGACCCCCATCGGGATCTGCGCATGCGTCCACCCTTTATAGACCCAAAACGTCATCACACTAACCATACCCAAACTCATAGGGATCGGCGTACCCTCAAAGTACTTACTCTTCCCCGTCGCATCCTTCGGCACCATCGCCACCGTAACATTGAAGCGCGCCAGCCTCGTCAACCCACACAGGACGAAAAACGCCAACAGCAAATGGTCGGCCGGCGTGCGGAAGCCCATGCTGAAGGCCGCGGCGGCGGGGCTCACGCCAAAGGAAATGAGGTCCGCGAGCGAATCGAGCTCTTGACCCATCAGCGACGCTTTTTGGCGCCATCGCGCCACTTTGCCGTCCATGAAGTCGAAGAAGAGACCGAGGGGGATTAGGGAGAGCGCGAGGTACAGGTTTGTGTTTGAGCTGGGTTGCGTGCAGTATCGCAGCGAGGAGAAGATGGACATTACGCCGCAGAAACCTGGGATTCGGACGCGAGCTGGTGTTAGCTTTGTGTGTTCCTTTTTTTTTTTTTTTTTTATGGTGGGGGAGGGAGAATGGGAACGGGATGGAGGGGAGTAAAGGAAAAAAAAATACCGTTGAGCTCAGTGATGAAGTCGGCGAGATGCAGGGCGCGGACGAGGGAGAAATGGCCTGCTTCTTGCGATAGAAGTCGGGCTTGCTTGTCTTGCGCTGCCTGAATGTTAACTCTGTGAGGTATCCCCTTGTGTGCACTTCTGCCACATACCCTCGCCCTTGGCCGGAGGCATCTGGTCCTTGGCCTCTCGCGCCTCGCCAGCGCCGTTCTTTCGCTGCGACATGGTAGCTTCTTGCTTCGTTGGTTTGTGAGGGATTTTGTGTGCGCGGTCAATAGAAGGAGGATGAGGAGGGGCAAGAAAAGAGAGAAGCCAGTTGCAGGAAAGGCTTTGGGGGTCACGTCTAGGGATCGGGGATGGTGGAGAAAGCTTGTTGTGATGAACGCAACAAGCGGAGTGCCGGTGACGTGCGGCTAGGCTAGGGTGGGTACCTCCGTTCTGGTTAGAATTCAGGTTTGGCACCAACGTCATCCTGCTGCAGTGCTGCACCACAGCCACGAACTTTCTCCAATGGCTGTGATTGGTGCACACAACTCCATCTAAAGGATTTTCCTGCGATAATTGTGGATTGTTGGTAGTTATTATCTGCTATGTTTCTAGTTCTATGCGAAACTATCACAATTGTCGCACAAGTGGGTTTGCATGTATAGACAGAGTTGCCGAAATGGCAGTCTGCGCTACTGGGCCAATTAAAGACGCCGAGATGGTAAAGGCATTAATTCTATTAAGCGGTATTCCTGGTAGGCTTCTATGCCGGATGTGTGACTATTACAAAGAAATGTTCAAAATAAGCTTTCCATGCCAACGACTAACGACCGACGGCGTGGTATGATGCTTCAAATCTGTACGATGGGCCAGGCCATTCAGATAGCCTGAACCCACCACAGTCCGCAGCCTAGTGTAGTTGGTAGTAGACGAGCTTACTCCATGTGCTAACCTATACAAGCATGCCGGACCCAAATCTTGATCATGGGTAACCAAAAGTCTGTTCAAAAGTTTCGACGAAACCGATGGCGTCCCATGCTTAACGTCTCCAGAAAAGCATCTTTGGACGAAATGGCACCGGATATCGATTGCTTTCGTCGGTAGCTGGATCTTAGTGCCACCAATGCATCGAGGAACGTCTATCTAGATGTAGGCGACGGAGAAGGTTGAAGATGCGGAAGCGCGGAAACAAGCAGAGTACATGTCGAAGATGCGCCGTATCATCGCGTGATAATCAGAGAGAAGCCATCGAGCCACTGTGCGCAGGACCCTGATATGCCGCCGATGGTGTAGCCTCGAGGAGGGATGAGAGTGTGTCTAGGGGAGTTAGCTAACATGCTCATATCGCTTTGATCAAATACATACCCGCTGCCGCCATTCGGATTTCCGTACCACTCGCTCTTCCTTCCCAGACTTGTTAGTATCTGTAATCCATCAATCCAGAGTCCTGCGCGCAAAGCAAAGCCGAGCAACAGCTCTCCTTTCCGGGTATCCAAAGCAAACTCGGAAACGCTGCCTCCTCGCTTGCCGAACAGCTGACTTGTCGCATCCTCGTAAAAGAATTCTATTCCGTCCATGGCGAATCCATGGTACACCTTGACGCTGCGAAGAAGCTTGGTCTGGATATGCGCGTAATCGAAGATGACCTCCTCTGGCCGCGACCCCTCCATTTGTGAGTAACCCAATTTGCCGCTACGGTAGCCCCATCGACCGTCAGGCAATTTGATACGAGCATTCTTCTGGTTCGCAAGCTGGCTGAAGTCCTCGACAGTATGCTTCCCCCCACCAGCGGAAAACACCTCAACTTTCAAACGCAACTTCTGCCTCTCCTTGGGCAATAGTGAACGGAGCATCCCTTCATCCAGTACAACCTGTCGCGGGTATTGATTGTCCATTTCGGGAAACTCTTTCCAGTAATGGCATACATCATCTCCGTCAGCATATAGCTCAACCCAAGCGATGCCGGATTTCGACGTCGCAATCACGCCGCCCTGGCTAACGTCAACTGTCCAGACTTGCACACTACCGTCTCCGTTAATGTTTGGATTGTCAATTGGGATCCGGAAGCAAGGGTGGAATCGGAAACGTAGAACGTCTAGTTTGTGCCATCTGCATTCATCACTTGGCAAGACGAGTCGCTGACCGGGTGACTTAGTGCGCGTCGAGTAGGGCTCTCGGCAGGTGAATGTGCGGTTCAAGGTAACGTAGTCGCGTAACATGACACCAGACTCTTGGTGAGGACAGCCGAAAAGATGCCCAGTCTCGTGCAGATGAGCACCGATCCCAATGTTAGCAGCTTCCCAACTGCTTCCGGATTCGTTGCAATCGTTTGCCACAAAGGCAGTATCGGTGCGTGTACAGTCTTGAAAGGCCTGGAAGACCTCTTCAATGCTCGATGGATAGCTGTGAAGCGCATGGGAACCGAAAATGGCCAACTGAATCTCTCCGTTTCCCCCACCCAAAGCTGCATGTCCTCGAACCGTATTGCTGTGGGTGTCCCATTGAGAATCGATAAACAGGCAAGAAACGTAGTGCTTCTGGCCCGGCGTAGGCTGGAAGTAGTCCCTGCATGCCTCTAGAGCAATGTCGAAGAGCTCACCTTTTTTCGATCCTGGGCCGTATTGCTGCGCCCGCTCGAGATCACGTATCTCAGCGACAGATTTTGTGGAGCGAATAATGTGGATCTTTGCCTGCGTGCGATATTGGTTGTTCTCCCAATCCTGGTAGCTGAGCGTCCCGGGTTCCCAGGCGTCCTCGAAGCGGAAACAGCGTCGACCAAAGCCATATCGGTTCATCTGCTCGCCAGTAAAGGCTTGCCAGAGATATGCAGCCATGCGAAACTTCTTAAGCGCAAGATCGAGGGTATTGCCTTCGCGCTGTATGCGTTCGGGTGGAGCATCGTATGTGCCTGGAGAATCGTGGCCGAGTATGACGGCGAGTTGAAGAGGTGGAGAGTGTGACAGTGGTAGATAGTTGATGCTGATGAAAGAGGCGTGGGCGGGAATGGAAGTGTTGGGCGAGGATACCTTGGGAGAGGCGAAATCGAGGCGTATCCTGTTCCAGCCCGGCTCCAGATGCACCAATGCTTTGAAGTACGAGTCGTGTACTGGCCAGCAAGTAGAGGGGAAGCGACCCTGATGGTGATTAACCGTCAATGTGCCGTCCAGCGGCCTGCTGTTTGCTTCGCCGACCTGTCCAAAAATCAGCAGTACCTGTTGATGTACCTGGACAGAGTTAGCGTGTCCAAAAACGCAGAAAACAGCAAGACGTACCCATGAATTGTCCGAAATTGATATGACACGCGGTGCGAGGAGGGACGATCTGTTGAATGAGCTGTTGGAGCCAGTTGAGGTTGGCGATGCTAGACCCTAAATGTCTTGTTAGATGAATGTCGTAACATCAAGTACCGCATTCGCCTACATTCATGCTGTAACGCTTGATGGGCTCGACGTTTGGGCGCTGCGGTCGCGACGGGGCGGGCGTAGGACCGTTGGAGGGGTCTTTGGTTTGCGTGTTGACTTCTTCGGTGGTGGATGTGGCCGGAGTAGTCGAAGGCGTCGAGCCAACCTGCGACGAGTTCAGGGTAGAGGCAGAGACGCGGTGGGTTAGGCCTTGGCCATTCGGTCCTTCTGTTTGGCCATTGGTTTGCTTCTGGCCCGGTTTGACGCTGCGACTGCTCTTCCTCCCCAAGTGCCTGAGGAAAGAGGGCATTGTGTCGACTGCAGCGCTGAAGTACTAGGCGGATTAGGGAATCATAGGCTTAGGTAACGAGCGACGTAAGGGACGCAATGTGGAGCTATTAGGAGCTGTTGCGGACGAGACGCGTAATGCAGCGAGATAGACACTGTAGGCGCAAACAAGCATGCAGGAAGCGGTGGTGACAATAGCTATGCTACAAGGCGGGCTACGCTGGCCAGGACAAGCGAGTGGAAGCAGAAGATGCTGGCTGTGGGCAAAGAAAGTGGTGCAGGTAGGAGGATGTCGTGGAGGTGCGGAGATGGACTGGGAGCCGACGTGAAGGGCACCCGATAGGCCTTGCGTGTGTCGATCAGAGCTAGCAGGTCCGAACGGGATGGTCTACTGCCAGCTGCAGCACAGCAAGTCTTACCTACTGCGCGGTCAGTGTCAAGCCAGCAGGAAGGGGCCGTGATTCGCAGTTTCCAATGCCAATATACAAAGAAGCTCCCACCTTGGAATGGCGGGCTGCACACGGACGGCAATGCATGTCAAAGTCCATGTTCTGACCATTGCCATGGCGGCTGGCGGCTGCGCGACTCAACAGAATGACGTCGCTGCCAAGCCGTGCCTCCGTCGGCTCTAGCCGTCTTGGGACCGTCAGTTGGTGCTTTGACAGCTGTGGCTCTATTGTCATATCTGTTGGAAGCGTGGACAGCTTCAACGTTGGACTGTGTGCGCAGTTGACGCAATTCACGTACAGGAAGGTCGTGGACAGCACGGCTGCATGCATGCTGTACCTCATCATCAGCGCATCTGGTGTAGCTCGAGATGTGTCCGAGCTCGCCCGTACAACAAGGCGTCCCGTCCCGTCACGTGCCGGCGTTGCAAGTGATAAGCGGGTGCAACGCCGGCTGGGACGTGAAACATTCAGCGTTATCTTGGCAGTTAGTCAGCATACGATACAGTACCATACCGTGCTCCCGACGGGGTACCTTCCAGGGCTAACTGCAATTGCAAGCGGCCCTGCGCTAGTCCCGTTTGAAGCGCTCCTCACATTCCTTGCCGACCGTCACCTCAGCTCGCCCAGATGCTGTTTCGGCTGTAGCAAATCGCCGGAGTCTGCCAGGTCACCTCAACCTCCACCTCCGCCTCCCTCGCCCCCTCAAAGCTCCGTCGTTCTGCAATTGCTCCGCCATGGCTGAACAAGATGAGGTTGCGAGCAAGGTCCTGCGGCGAGCCCACGTCTCCAAGGTCCATCTCCCTGGTTACGGCCCCTCGGCCAGTAAGTCTATGTGTGTGCTAACACTGTGCTGCAGATGACCCGGACGCTGCAGAACCGCCTTGCTCTGGCCAACGTCAAGATGAAGAACGGGTGGGAGAGCCTCAGTCTGGATGCCATTGAGCCCGTCCTCGATGGTGCCGAGCGCAAACGCAAGCGCCCCGGCTCCAGCAACGAAGCCATGTCCGACGTCTCCAGCGTCTCGGAGCGCTTCTATCAGCCCAGCGTCCTCGACTCGTCCCCGCTCCAAGCCCCCATATTCTCAGACCATCTTCGGCAGCCAGGAAGCCGGCCGGGCAGTACACACAGTACACACAGCCAGAGCAAGCGACCTCGCTACGACCGTACCAAGTATCCAGCCACCAGCAATCATGCCCGCGTCAAAGTCAAAACGTCAACCACCTCCGCCACCTCCTGGAAGAACAACTTCCAACTGCCCGAATCGTCGCCTGTATACCATCGCAGACACGCACGCTTTGGCCGTCAGCATGTACCGAGCTTGTCCTTCGTGTCCGAGACATCCACCGTCGCCGACCCCCATTCCCCCCTATTGTCCGAAGACGACGACGAAGACCTGCCCATTACCTCCTTCTCGCTCAACAAGTCGCAGTTCCGCTCATCGCCGCCGAGGGCCCCACGCACACCACCGCCCGACGTCGCTCGCTCAGCACGACTGCGCCAACGCGGCTTCAATGCCGCTGGTGCAGCTCGCGAAGGAAAGACCGGCGATGAAGATGCAAGCCTGCTTATGTACCTAGCTACATCGCCGACACCAGTCCGGCACGGGGATGCCAAGGCCCAGATGCTCGCACCCTCGACGCCTCCGCCAAAAGCCACACCTCTGCCGTCATCGATGATGTCCACCCCCGGCGGCGGCGGATCACACTACACTGGCTTCGGCCTTGCTACGCCCTCAACCAACTTGAACTTTGCAGAGTTCCTCAACATGACGCCAAGTCCTGCGCAGGCCAATGCATCGTGGAACCGCACACCCATGGCAACACGGACGCCCGCTGCAGTACGAGAGGCTCGACGTCGCCTCAACTTCGACAACATCGTACCCCCTACCGGCGACAGTCCCCATATGAAAATAGAGGGGCTCGGCATGGATCTTGGTGGTGAGATGATCTCATGAGAATCGCCATGAGAGAGCTCAACTCATCATTTGCGGTCTAGGAGCAGTCCCTGGCATGATTCACGAGTCTATGGCCACAGCAAGCAGCTCCAGTTGCCTGCACAGCCGTCCTGGATACCATACAGTTGCTGATAGGCATTAGTTTTCTTCTGTTGTTTGGATTTTGAAAAGCATGGCGTTTATGGGTTTTTTTTGGCCGTGTCCGTATTCGGACCATGCAAGGCCCTATCATCTCGGTTTCGACATACATCTCACGCCTCATGCATCACTGCATACGTTTCCTACGTCCCTTTCCCCTTTGCCCGACTACCCCTCGGCGGCAAAATTCGCGCCCACGCCGCAAGCGCTTTGTACCACCTAACCGCACATTTCCCAGCATCCACCGTCCGAGAAACTCCTCTAGCGATTCTGTATTTCAGGCTCTTTCTGGTTTTCATTTGTTTGCTGCGTAGCATAGTACAGCACATTATATCGGTTTCGGCAGTCTGGAACCGAACGGCATAGTCTCCAGGCACTCACGGGATGCACATGCAGTCTCGGTACGATCAATAGGCGGGTAATCAAAACGCAATTGGGTCGTTGTAAAAATGCTTGCATATTCCTGTTTTTCCTGGGGTTCGCTAATGCAGCTTTTGGGGAGTATGTCCGAGGGACGAATCAAAGCTACGCCACACCCAATGATCGCCCGTGCATGTTCGGCAGGCTCCTTATAGCATGGTGCGCACAGCAATGGCAAATGCGCCGGAATCTTGATACCGTTGATCAAATTCGCATTGACTGCATACGAGCTTTTCGATAGCCAGAAGATTGCGCTGTCGCCGTCGTGGTCGTTGTCTTGAGTCGCATTATTTTACAGCAATACCCGCTGTCCACCACCGTCATCACCGTAAGCCTCCCGCCCCACGGGCTCGAACGCCGTCGAGACCACCGGATACGCTGCAGATAAGAGGTCCACACAGGGCCATGATATGCGTATACCATAACCCCAGCCAGCCACACAACCAAACAAAATACCCCTCCTCCCTCCTTAGCCTCTGCATACATGATTCACCCAATCGTAAAACTCTCAGGCCTGGTCTGACGCGCCGACGCGTTTCGCGCCAGCTTCGTGTCGGGGGCCAGAAACCGGTTTGCGCTCTGGTTGGTTGGGCACGACCGGCTCATGTGCTGTCGCCAAGACGAACCATTAACTCTTGATTAGGCAACCATACCGGTACCGGTATTGAAAGTGGGTATTCAAGGTGAATCATGTAAGATCGGGCTGGGTGGCACGGGAACGGGAGATGAGCTGACGATTGGTTCCATGGATGGCTGTGGGGTGGGGTGGGTCGAAGTGGTTGGCGTCTTGTTTGGGTGGGCAGTGGGTGTGGCTGGTGCAGAAGATGGCTTAAGCTTGGCATGGAGATTCTGCGATCCGCAATTCGCAAATAACACGTACACACCCGTGTATACTCCGTACATGAAGTAGGTTTTTCTCATGCATGTTTATTATTCCTTTAATTTAGATACAAGAGAATTTTTTTTAAAAAAAATTGTAGGAAATGATAGTGCACGTAACTATACAACGTATCAGGGTTTGGTGTTTTCTCTTTCTCTGCCATGAGCGATGAGAGAGAACTACATACGGAGTACTTGGAAGTGGAGATGGAAAAGAAATAGAACACGAAGCTCCAAGAAAACTCACGTCTTAATGAACTTGCTGGATTCGTATTGAAATTCATACAGATCAAACTGGACGGTTACAGCATCTTCTGTACCGCCTGATAGCCGCTCAAACAAATGCTCAAACGAGTATAACAGTATAGTATAACTAGTATGTATGCCATATGTAAATCCCATGAGCCCTTTCTTCGTTCCCCACCCCATATACATATGCATTCGGTATCATCGTAAAAGGAAAAAAAAACACAGACAAACAGTTGCCCTGGAACGCCGCCCGCTTCTGAAAATCATGGTATTTCCTCCCTTCCCCCCCCCCCACCCCCCTCTCGACCCGACCAGGAGCTAGCATATACAGCGTCTGCCAACAAGAACGCAGTGCGTCTCTACCACAACAAAAAAGTGGCGTAACCGCGTAAGAAACAAACAGAAGAAGAAGAAGAAGAAGAAGAAGATATCTGAGAAAAAAAGAAGAAAAAAAAATTCGACAAAGAAAAAAGGGCCCCGGTGGGTAGGGAACAGAAGAAACAAGGCTATACGGCAGGTAACTATCATCGACCATACTGGTTGGAGTTGACCTGGCTAGCCATAACCATCATCCAAACCAAGAAAATACTCCCAATGATCCAAAACGCAAATTCCGCCTGCCAACACTGACCTAAACGCAGCCCATCGTTAGCACAAACACAGCCAAACACAACAGACAACATACATATATTCCGCTGCTGCAAAAACGCCAGCGTATCGCGATTCGGGCCGCTGACATCATCATTGAAGACATACGTATTACACTGGTTATTAATATTCGGGCCGGCAAAAAGCTGGATTGCCGTCCCGATGATGCCGGCGATGAAGAGCACAAGCAGGATGAAGGAGAGCAGCATCATGACGCCCGGCACGAGTTTGCGCTGCGCAATATATACGATTTCGATGATGATGAAGATTATGGCTAGTGCGCCCACCGTTACGCCGTAGGGCATGATCCTATCATCACAGACAATGCGTGTTAGCGGATTTGTGTGTGTGCGTTTGGGATAGAGGGATGGGATGGGGCGAGGTGGTGGTGGGGAACGTACCAAGGTGTGCCTAGGCCCATGCGGTCTTGTATTTGCATGAATTGGGCGTTTACGCCGAGGATGGTGCCGGCGGTTGCGAGCATGACGATGGTCCAGATGTTGAGTTGGAGGTCCGGCCAGTAGTACTTTTCTCGTACTACGAGCGCCGAGCCTACGACTGTTTCTGTGTGGCCTGCGCGCGCCATTGTGTGCGTGTGGGTGTTGGGGAGAGAGCCGCAATGGCTTCGCTAGTGGGTACGTGATCGGGCGCGCAAGTATCGTTGTATTCGCGCTGCGGTTCGCTCGTCGATGTTTCCTCTGCAGATGGAGAGGGGAGAGCTGTGTCCGTAGATTTTGGCCCGCTGCTTCCTGGACACACTTGGCGCGGTCGCAATCTACTCTTTCCCCTATTATTTCCCGTGTCGTGCTGTGTTTCTCTTCTCTTTTTCGCAGAGGGCGCCTTTTTCTGTCGCGAACGCTATCCTCGAGGTGTTTTGAGTGTCGTCGTACACTGGGCGCGACGGTGTAAGTGTTGGCGCGAACGAGCGAGTGAGTGACGTGACGTGGGTTAGGTAGCCTCAGCAACGTGTTTCGTGGGGCAGGTTTGGCGGAGGTGCTCGGGGGTACTACACAACCACACAAACACTGCAAAGAGGGTGAGGTTTGCGCGAACAATGCGAAAAGTGGTACGATGATGGGGAATTGAATATGCAGAAGTTGTGAAGCCCCCAGAGACCAAAGCCAGACCCTGTTGTTCTTGTCTCCGAGGACCGCGCCGCCGAACGACGATGGCTGGAAGGGGGCTGGAAAATAATAAGATGATTGGCTCATCGGCAATATGACCCTATTGCCAGGAACCGGATTTACTGATGGGTTGCACGTGTTTCAGCGTATTTGACGGTAGTGACAGTGACGTGCGTATTACCACGTGGATTTCAGTGTGGTTGGGTCATTAATCCTGCGCATGCTGTTGGACGTCCTTATGATTTCAGCGTTGTGCTCGTGCAGAGAAATGCTTGTTCCCAGATACAGTGACTGCCACCCCGGCCTGTACACGGTTCTAAACGGGCAGACTGCTTGTGTAGTTGTTACTATACGGATGGAGACTTGTACCAGAGTATGACTTGCAGGTGGGGGCGTTCGTAGTAGACAAGGAGACTACCTAGCTCTATCCGCCAAGTCGGGGGACTCGGGCTCTCAACAACACAACCACATCCTACTTTTAGCGAGCTGTCAAATGGTGTCCGACCAGTGTGTGTAAAGAAGAGATGTACCACCTAGAAAAAAAATTCGCGATGTATCCTCTCGGCTTATAGTGCTAACGAAGAACGAAGGACTCACCTGCGAACCCCGGAACCAAGGCCATTGTAGACTACGACCTTTATTCCCAGAAGTCGTAGTACATACACATCCTCAAGTGTCTCCTACAAACAACCTCTACAGACAACGCCTTCAAGGACGAGATAGAATCTGGCTCAATCAAACGGATACATTCTGCGACCCAGTATCTCAGTCAATAGTGACCAAAGTATAGCTCAAAGCTTCGAGAAGTGAGATCTACTAGACCTCAACATATGCCATCAAACATCAAGCTTCCTACAATGTACTTACTTCATCCCCCTCGCCTTCTCCAGATCCTCCTCCTTCAACTCCCTCAACTTGCCCGTATTCGCAACCCCACCCGTAACGTTCGCAGCAACAACCTCCTTGGCGTACCCAAGTATACCCACCTCAGTTAGATAGTAGGTAACATACTTGCTCTTGACCTCAATGAGCGTCATACGCGGATCCTCGGGCCCACCCGTATGTGTGCCATCGCCGAGATCGCCAAACCATGCGGCCGCGCCGCGGGACCAAACTTCTTTGATACGGGGGTCGCTGTTATCCGTCGTAGTGGCCGTGCCACTGATGCTGATCCAGTCTTGGGTTTTGGTGTCTTGGAAGCTGATTTGGCACTCTTTGTTCTCAGAGAGGTCCGAGAATTTTTGCGAGTGTGCGTTTGCGAGGAAGAGGAAGTCGGGGCCGTCGCGGCGGGCGAGCGCCATGGAGCGGCCGACGGGGCCTGCGTGTATGTGTTAGATGTGGGTTGGCTGGGGAGGGGAAAGGAAAGGATCAGGGAGAGGGAGAGGGTGGGAGGGTAGTAGAGGGCTACGTACCAACACCATTGCGGTATGTGTTGAGCATGCAAATCTTCTTTCCGTCGACCATCTCAAAAAATTGCTTTATCTGCTGGTTCTTTGGCGTCTCATCGTCATACTGCCTTGCGACGGATGGGTCCGTCTTGGAGTTGATATCGCTCGATTTGAGATCACTGGGCATCTTGAATGGGTATGTAGTCGAAAAGCTTCTAGAGATAGGAGTTGTAGATTTTAAACGTGTAATACAAGTTGAGAGTTGAAGTCGTGGTAGGATGCTTCGAGTAGAGCGTACAAGTAGTCGAGGAGCAGACATGTTGCTATATATGTGGGACGTAACGGTGAGATCAGAGGTGTCAGGTCACGGCGGATGATGGAGGCAATGTGCAGATGCAGGTGTGCTCCAGTCGTTGATGAGCGCCTCAGAAGCAACATGACGTCTTGATGGAGCACGCGTGTATCTAGGTTTTGTTGCTGTGGATGTACTGAGATCTAAGCATATGGATGACGACGTAAGAAATCGCATTTGGGCGCGGCGCGCTAGGGTATGCATGATCGTTCTTCATAGCTCAGATCTCTCCCGGCGCCGGTGCGCGCGGAGTCCGAAGATGGCCTTCAGTGTCTCGCATGTTCACATCTTAACTCTACCGATGCAGGCATTCGCAAGTATCGTGGGTGGCATGGTGGGTGTCGAGGAGATGTAGATGTGTCAGGGGTGCGCAGCTAGGTACTACCGTGGTACCGTACCTGTCTACCGCTACTCCGTACTTAAATGGGGACTACCTACCTCAGTATCATCTACTCCGTAACACACATCCTGTTCTCAACTGCGCCTGCATCCCAGAAGCTTCATCTATTATTTTCTCCTTTCATAGTAGTTCTAAGAACCACCGCTATTCTGATTGTAGCAGGTGGATCTATCCCCAGGGCCCCGCCTTTCGGCATTGTCCGCTACCTACCGTATTACCTGACGAATAAGAACTATACTAGGCTGAATGGGTATGCATGCGATCTAACCAGATGGCTCGCTTAGCGCTAGCTCATCCTCGTACGGAGCTAAGATGCTTCATGTCGGCCTCTTTAGCGCTGATGCTTAGATCTATCCCACTTTCACCTAGGATCTATCCCGCAGCCCCACATCAGCCACGCACTAACGCGCCACCGACCTCGTGCTTCTCGCCGGTGCCAGGCCCCCCCTGCTGGCTGGTTTCGACACTAATGAAGTTGGAAAAGTGTGAAGAATGCAGATGTAAGTTTTGATGTTCCTCACGTGATCTAAGCTTTTGCGTGCAGTCAAACTTTTGGTGTCCCTCACGTGAGACATCACGTGATCAAGTTTTTTGCGTGCAGCCTGCACCGCCTAAAGTTTTGATGTTCCTCACGTGATTGCTAACATAAAATGTCGAAACCAGCTAACTTAGCAGAGGGGGACTGGCACCGGCGAGAAGCACGGGGTCGGTGGCGCGTTAATGCGCGTTAGTGCGTGGCTGATGTGGGGCTGAGGGATAGATCCTAGGTGAAAGTGGGATAGATCTAAGCATCAGCGCTAAAGAGGCTTTCCTATCAATCTAATTGGACTGCATGCATACCCTATTCAGCCTAATATAGTTCTTATTCATCAGGTAATACGGTACGCTACCGTTGGCGGAAAATATCAGCAAGTTCCCCATCAGCAGCAACTATAACCCACATTTACAGATTAACTATGATTACTCAAACTCCAGGTCGGCGGGGGTTTGACCGGATCATCCTTATGCATCCGACGAGCAAAAAGTGTATAGGGAAATACCTAAGTATAAAGACTTGTACATGACACTGGTATATGAACATGGTACAGCCACGCGCTATCTTCTACTCCGAACGTCTTGCCATTATCCAGTCAACCACCTGAACTTGGAACAAAATACCTCCTCATGCTGTTCAAGCTCATAATCAGTGGTCTGGCGGCGGTGGTCCCAGCGCTGGCTCAAGACGTACCGCCCTTTGTGGTACCCGAAAATGGGGTGTCTACGTATCCGTTCGAAATGAGCCAGCTCTCTTTGAGCAGCAGTCGCTGGCAAGACAACCAGGATCGTACGCTCAACTACCTCAGGGACGTCGACGTGGAACGACTGCTCTACGTCTTCAGGTCGAACCACAAACTCTCCACCAAGGGCGCGCGAGCAAATGGGGGGTGGGATGCACCAGATTTTCCCTTCCGCTCGCACTCTCAAGGACACTATCTGACTGCCTGGGCGAATTGTTATGCTACTCTTCGCGACACGATGTGCCGAGATCGAGCTACTTACTTTGTAGCCGAGCTGGCCAAATGTCAAGCAAACAACCGCGCTGCACGCTTCAATGCAGGCTATCTTTCGGGCTTTCCCGAGTCTGAATTCCAAGCTCTGGAATCAGGCACCCTAACCGGCGGTAACGTTCCCTACTACGCGATTCACAAAACCATGGCTGGTCTACTGGACGTATGGCGTATCATGGGGGATACACAGGCTCGCGATGTGCTATTGGCTTTGGCTGGCTGGGTCGATGGACGGACTGGCAGGCTGAGTAGCAGCCAAATGCAAAGCGTGCTTCGCACTGAGTTTGGTGGCATGAACGATGTGCTTGCCAACATCTACCAGCTGACAGGTGACAAGAAGTGGCTCACGGTAGCCCAACGCTTCGATCACGCCGCCGTCTTCGACCCTCTCGCGACTAACCAGGACCGCCTGAATGGACTCCACGCAAATACGCAAGTGCCAAAGTGGATTGGCGCAGCACGCGAGTACAAGGCTACGGGAAACAAGCGCTACCTGGACATTGCACGCAACGCCTGGGAGATGACCGTCAACGCGCATTCCTACGCCATTGGAGGCAACAGCCAGGCAGAGCACTTCCGGCCACCAAACGCTATATCGAGATACCTCAATGTAGATACAGCAGAGCAGTGCAACACATACAACATGCTCAAACTCACACGCGACCTATGGACCATGGACCCCAGCTCCACACGTTATTTCGACTTTTATGAGCGTGCACTGCTCAACCATCTGTTGGGTGCTCAAGACCCTTCCAGCCACCACGGCCACATCACCTATTTCACGCCCCTCAATCCCGGCGGCCACCGCGGTGTCGGTCCGCAATGGGGCGGCGGAACCTGGAGCACTGACTACGACTCCTTCTGGTGCTGCCAGGGCACCGCACTCGAAACCAACACAAAGTTCATGGACTCAATCTACTGGCACGACAACTCAGCCCTCTACATCAATCTATTCACCTCTTCGGTACTCGACTGGTCTCAACGCAACGTCAAAATCACCCAAACTACCAATTTCCCTCTCAACGACACTACCACGCTCAAAGTGTCTGGCGCCGGTGACTGGACCATGCGTATCCGTATCCCAGCTTGGGCTGCGGGCGCATCTATCAGCCTCAACGGTAAAGCGGCGTCAGACATCAACGCTCAGCCAGGCACCTATGCCGCTATTGCGCGTTCGTGGCGGAATGGCGATACAGTCACTGTCCGACTGCCGATGAAGCTACACACCATGCCTGCCAACGATAATCCGAGGATCGCGGCTCTCGCCTACGGACCCGTCGTTTTGAGTGGCAAGTATGGTAACGAGGGGCTCTCGTCTGTGCCTGAGCTTGCGCTCGATTCGCTCAAGAGGAAGGGGTCCCCCAGATTGGAGTTCACTGCTTTGGCGAATGGTAGGGCTGTGGATATTGGTCCGTTTTTTGATGCGCATGGGTTCAATTACAATGTTTATTGGGCTATTCGTGGGCAGTTGCCGTCGTGAGTGGGAGGGTAGCTGTTTCCTTTTTTTGGATGGATGGATGGTGCGGGAGTTGGGGACGAGGTGTGGAGTGGACGTTTTGTGGCACAGTTGGATGTTCAGGGGGAGAGAGGGAGAAATGTTGTAAAATGTATAAACTTTACCCTTCTATTCTACAAAAATCAACTGGGCAACGGTTCTGCTCCTCTCTTTACATCAGACAATACGTCCCCATACATTAAAACGAAGCCTACTCATTCCAATGCATTAACCATCCCAACATAATCGTACCCACCCACAACCCATAGGCCCCAACAGCCGGAAAGAACAAAACTCCCCTCCATCTCACACCCCCTTCCCAAACTCAACCCGAACCGGCTCCCTCCGCATCCAATCCGCATCACCATCACCACTCTTTTCCTCCGACACCAATTCAATCGTCTTCGTAACCATCACCCTCCCCCCGGGACACGCCCCAGTCTCACTACTACACCCCGTCACCTCACTATCCTCACTCAGCCGCGCAAACGTGCCGAGCTCCAGCCCCCGCTGACTCTGCGTCTGCGCCGTAGCCCCCGTCCCAAACGTATTCGACTTTTTCACAATCGACTTCCCGTTGGCGCCATTGGCGCCGCCAGCGCCAAACGTAGAGCGCGAATGCGTGATGAAGGCGTGTAGGTGTAGGACTTTGGCGAGTAGGCGGAATAAGGGCTTGAAGGAGAGGGCGCAGGCGCTGAGGAGGTACATTCCAGGCTCGATTATGGTCCAGTTTATCAGTGAGACGTGGTTCCAGGTTACGTCTGTTAGGGGCCCGGCTTTGGCGAGCGTTTGGGCGAAGACGATGGTGCGGATTACGGAGGCGATTATGCCGCTGTTGGGATTTTCTTTAGCGATCTGTGCTGGAGGAGGGAGTTGATGGGAAATGGAAGGTAGGTGGGGGAAGTAAAGGGGGAAGGAGACTTACACGCTACCAGTGAGGAAGATCAAGAGTAAACCAATTCTTCGAGCCACACTAATTTTCAAGCGCCATACCGTCCTCAAGGGGAGCAACAGCATAGCCAGATCGGTAGCAATGTTTGGCACGCTCGAGCTGTTTGCAAACACCTGGACGTTGAAGCATCGGCCGTTGGGAATCGACTTGTCCCAGTTGAAAGCAAAGGGCATGCACTGGAACATGATGGCGACGGAAAAGGAGATCCAGGTTGCAAAGATTACAATGACGAGCGTCTTCGCTGCAAGCCGTTCCCACTTGTTCGTCAGGATGTGCAGGTACAGGAGGGCGACGGTAAGCTTTGGGAAGGCGACGGCAGCTGGGTGCAGGATTTCTTGGACCATGATGCCTTTGAAGTGCTCTGATACCATGCTTGGGTCGGTGGTGACGACCCAGGCCATGTGGCGGCCTGTTCCTGCTTTTTCGGTCATAACTGTGCCGGTTGTTAGTAAGGTCTGGTAAGAAAATGCAAAAGGGAATTTATTACCGATGCCACTGATGCATAGACCTATCTCAGCCAGCCACGCAAAGGGGATGATGGCATCCTCCACGCTGAAGGCAGTACTCGTAAGATAGCGAGAGTAATACCGCAAAGCAACAAAGGTGGTGCAAAAGAATATCATCACCGAGGCCGCCGCTGTAACGGTTGGGCCACGATTTTCAGCCAGGAACTCCGGGGAGTCCTGCATTGCCATGTCTATTTTTCAAAAAAAGAAAAGAAATGGATGGCTACCAGCGCCTAACTACCAGAGTCGTGTGGAGACTAAAAGGATGGGAACTCGAGAACGGAAGGATGGAGTACAAGGGACTAAGCCAACACCGTACAGGTGGGTCTTCTCTCAAATAGGTGCTATCTGACGTGCTATCTCTGCGGCACAGCGAGCATGGAGCATTTGCAGAACCGGGCGACGGGGAGTATCAGACAATTCGTATACCAAGAGTACCCGTGCTGCACTTCGGTGCATGTACATTGGTAGAACTGGACGGTTGAAGTCGAATCGAGAATCATCCTAGAAGACCCAAGAAAGCAGCACGGACCGTAAGAGTAGACTCACACATACAGGGGCAGGTGTTGGTACTCGCTTACCTGCGAGTCTGATGAATCTGGGGGATTCTCTCCGGTTTCTGGGGTATATTTGAGTCGGTATGCATATGCCTTTTCCTTTTGTAGACCCGACAAGCGCATAGAATATGTACCTTTGCGCACATCCTATACGACTGGATTGCCTTAACTCAAAAGTGAAAAAGTAGGCGGCCTTTGAAGGCATAGCTGTCTCTCACATATCTCTCTAGACCGTCGATAATCCAGCAAACCGTCAGCGTCAGAGATGCTTACAAGCCATCGTATCAAGAACTTGTCGCGAACCCAGGATACGTAAGTACCCTTGAGAGAAAGTACAGTCAGTACCCGGGAATGCCGCCACACTTCACCGTTTATTCCATCCCGGAATGTCCAACGTCGTTCGCGAGCGCCGACCCTATCACATCGTCCGAGCACACTACCCACCTACCCACCTACCCACCGTGGAATTTCGTGCTCACATCTGAAACGTTACATCCCGCAGTTCCCTCGTGCATGAACAGGTACGTACCAGAAAGGTGACACCTCGCTTGCTTGTAGGTAGAGGGTCCGTGTTTTTCGCGAATGCAGGCGACGAAAAGCAGTACTGTAGCATGTGCTTACCTGCCTACTAAACACTGCGTGTGACACTCACATGTTGGGACCTCAGCTCCATCGTCCTCATGTTGTTCTATCCATCCATCTACATACCTCCCCAAACTGCGCCAGGCCACACTCTTCCGCTTCCACAACCTACTTCACTGAGTAAGGAAACGATAGAGGTCCATTATTCGGGGACGCCGCAGCATCTCATTTCCCATCATCTATAAAATCCTACGACATATCTGCGAAACGTTCGCTAAACAGATGATGCAAGCTGCAAGCGAGACTGTTGGTGGCTGATGCGTGGGAAACAGTAATGGCGTGATCTGACTGGTTACTGCATTCGTGGGTAGCGTGGGGCGTTTGCTTGTACATACGGCTAAAATAAAAAAAAGGGATCGAGAAAGGCATTGGCGGTTTGGGGTTATTGATGTTGTTGTTTTTGGGCAGCATGAATGTTTGACGAGACGTATCGAGTCAGCACCGTGGACGTGGACTCAGAAGGGGTTGGGCTCGCACTCGCTTGATACCACTGCGCACGGACCGGACGGCGATGCAAAGAGGTTGGACTTCGGAGCGAACGGAAACCAAAGTTTTGGTGGAACAGAGCAGGACACTTTGTGAGAACCTACTAGCGCTTCGATATTATCTAGAGGATTTCACCTTACACGCATTAGCATTTAACAAGCTTTAGCGCACGGGTCACTCCCTATACCCCAGACTCGACAAGAACCAGTGCCTCCGTCAAGGACTCAAGTGCATAACAGCCCCTCACAAACATTCACATCAAGATCAATGCAAGAAACACGATGGTGAAGTAGTCGATCCGGAACTCCATTAGCTAACGCTACCCAGGCCCATCCATTCATACGAAAAGAAACGTAAAAGCCCCGTGCCATTCCTCCCATATAGTCATGAAATCTTTTACTCATATACCTCGGCGAACCTATCAGTATCGCCAAATGCTAGAGGGGGATGGTAATGGTACACGGAAGAGGCGCCAACATAACCAAGGAAAGAACAAGTCAGCATCTACAACTCATCCTTGACGCTCGAGGCAGACGCAGAAGCTTCCGACGCAGCCGATGAGGCAGAGGAAGAGACCTCGGAAGCAGCTGACTTCACGGACTTGGTCGCCTCGGATGCGGCCGAAGCGGCAGAGTCGGTGCCCTCGGACGCAGCTGAAGCAGCCGACGAGGCGGCCGAAGCAGCGGAGTCGGTACCCGCAGCGGCAGCGGACTTGGCCGAATCGGTGGCATCTGCAGCAGACTCAGCACCTTCACTAGTAGCAGCCTTGGCTTGCTCAGCAAGCTTCTCAGCAGTACCTTCAGCATCCTCGGCTGCCTCAGCCATCTCAGCCTGAGCCTTGTGCGAGCCGTTCTCCTGGATGAATTGGATAAGGTCCTCGACAGTGCGGGAACCAGAGTAGTCGACGGGCGCGTCCTTCTTGCCGGCGGGGAAGAGCTTGATGGTGGGGAAGCCCTGGATCTCATCAGGAACGTCGTTGGCGGTCGCGTCCACCTTGGCGATGGTCACGAGCTTGGAAAGCTCAGGAGAAGCGTAAAGCTGGCCGAGCTCCTCGTACTTGGGAGCAAGAGCCTTGCAGTGACCGCACCACGGGGCGTAGAACTCAACGAGAACGTCCTTGTCGTTATCAATGACGACATCCTTGTAGTTGTGCGCGACGATGGTGGTGACGGGGCCGTCGTTGGACTCGGGGATGGGCTCAGACTTGATGCTGGGCTCGACCTTGCCAGCGAGGAAGTCGTCGACGAAAGCGCCAATCTCCTTCTCGGTGATCTTGGCCTCCTGGTCGTAGGGGAACTTCTCGTTCTTGTCGGTGCGCTGGATGGCGAAGGCGGGCCAGGTGCCGACCTTGAGGTTGAGGTTGCCAGCGTGCTGACCGAACGACTTGGCGTCGATGGTCGCGAAGTTGATGGCGCCCTTGTGCTTCTGAGCGAGGGGCTTCAGCTCCTTGGCAAACTCCTCACGCTCCTCGGGTGTCTCAGCGAAGATGTATGCGAGGGGAAGGCCGGAGGCCATGTATCCGCTGTACGTCTCGGGGCCGACTTCGCCGATGAGAGGGGTGGAGGCGACCTTGGCGAACTCGCGGATTGCGTCCGCATCGAAGGTCTCGGTGAAGACGTCCTTACCCTCGTCAAAGGACTTGTAGAGGACGAGGCCGGGCTGCTTGACACCCTCCGCCTTGGCGAGGGTCGCGTCGTTGGTAGCGCCGAAGAGGAAGTTGTCGCGGAGGCCGTTGGCGACCGAGGTAAATGTTTCGTTGGAGGCCTTGTCGTCGGCGGCAAAGTAGGCGACGAGCACCACCTTGTCGGCCGTCTTGAACTCCTCAATCGTGTCCTTGGTGACGTCAGAGACGGCGGGGAGTGCCTGCTTGGTCATGTACGAGATCAAGCTGTCGGCCTTGCGCTGACCGCCATATGGCGACACATTCTCCGGGCCGCGGAAGACCTTGAGGGTGGGGTAGCCCTCAACGCCATACTCCTGGCACAGATCCTGCTCCTCTGTGCAGTCGACCTTGACGAGCGCAATGTCCTTCTCCTTGAGGGTAGTGGCCGCCGTCTCGTACTCGGGGGCGAGTGCCTTGCAGTGGCCGCACCATGGCGCGAAGACTGTGGCAATGGTTAGCGCTGCAACTGGGACACATGGCAAGCACGCTTGTCTGCATCGGGCGGTACTCACACTCGGCAAGGACGAGGTCGTTCTCCTCAATGAAGCTCTTGAAGTTGTCCGACTTCAGCTGCTTGACGTCGGACGCAGCGACAACGGCCGCAAAGAAGGCAGCGCAGACTGTCGAGTACTTCATTTTGCTGTGGCGGAAATGTGCAATTGAAGTTGTGTGAGGAAGGTAGGTTGGTTACAAGTCCTCTGCACGGCGTATGGGGGAGAAGTAGAGGAAAGCGGTGAGATGTGGGCTTTTATTTCAAGTGGAGAGGTCGTGGCGGGTACTTCCAATGTGAACACCTTGCCAGATCGAGGTCCCAAACAAGCCTAGCGCCCCGCCCCGCGCATAGCAGGGTCCGACCTTCACCTGCGCACCACTGTAAGACCACGTTTACGTCCGCAGAGACCCTTGCCCACCCTTACTGCTGCTACCTGCTTCGCCACCTTTACCCACCCTCTCTGCTCTATTTCACTTCTTGCCGCCTCGCGAAACCCTGCAGTTCAGCCTCTTGCAGTTAGCTTCCCGACCCGGCCGACCCTCCAATGCATATTATTAATCTACAAACCGGCCCTCACTTGCGATTTACGAACAAATCGTCTCTCGGCGATCCAAGGCCAGGTGTTCACTCGGCGCACTCACATGACGTGCATCTCCAATGCGGCTCAAGCAATTGATGTACCAAACTACTAGGCTGACTAACCAAGAGGCCCAACGTGTGCGGTTCCTGATTCTACGTGGAAGAACAATTGTCGACTGGCTGTAAAACATGTATTCTCTCATACTATCTAGATGATCATACTTTCATCTACATGGTGAAATTATACGGATCGGCAAACTGACAGTCGATTGAAGTAACACATCAATGTGTATATCACTACCCTACAATAGCTCCCCAGACCCATCTACGCAGCAGTACCAACCTGCACTACCTCCTTCCCCCCGTCTCCATCTATACCCGCACCCTCCCTCAACCTCGCCAACCTCTCTTCCTCCCTCCTCTTCATCTCCTCCTGAATCTTCACCCTCTCAGGAACAACCCGCTGCCTCTCCCCCTGAATCCTCCACTCACCCATCCTCTTCCCACCCAGCGCCAACATAGTCTTCCGCTCCACAACACTATACGCCCCATCCGCCCGCTCAAACAAAAACGGCTCCTTGACACTAACCGGCGGATTCGTAATAACACGCACGTTGCGCAGCTGATTATTAGACGCCGAATGCAACATCAGCGGATGCAACAAATACACATCTCCCACCACACCCGTAGCTTCCACAAACGCATCGTCCGGCATCGACGCAGCAAGATCGTTAAACCATTTCAGTCCGTGTTCCTGTACGAATTCCGGATTCTGAGCTCGGGGCGTCATACGCGGACTCACGCCTTCAGGGTGCTCGAACAAATGTCGCGCTACATGCGTTATAGCGTCCGGGCAGAGGAATGTGCCGCCGCCCCCCGCTACAATGTCGGTCCACAGCGGGATAACGAGGAGAGCTTGTTCCGGCGAATCGAGGTAGTGGACGAAGAAATCGCCGTCGACGTGCCAGCCCGGTAGCTCTTGGGGCCTGATGTGGCGGTGGTAGCCTTCTGGCGTACCGAGGTTGACGATGAAGCCGTCTTTCCATGTCGAAGCGTTGGAGTCGATGCGGTGCGCGCCCCCCAGCAGACCGCAGATGCCAGCCCATGCTTTTGGGGCGAAGTCTGCGACGGGAAATTCGTGGAAGAAGGGCATGTTTGTTCGTTCTGTGTGCCTGTTTTTGTTCAGTTGTGGCTGATAGATAAGATGGCCTCCTTGGTTTCTTTCACAATGATGGGAAGACGAGAGAGTTGGAATAGAGGGAGGGCTTACCATGTTCCCATATCCCCCCCATCCATCCCCAACCTAGTCCAAAGCGTCTCCTGCAACCTCCCAGCCTGCTCCCTCGTAAAACACCCACCCAATTTCAGCCACCCATTCTGAAGAAAGAATTCTATCTGATCTGGCAACAACCCGTACGTTTCCTCCATGCTCGCTACACTTGCCATTGTTTCTTGCATCGTCGACATTATGTATGTATTGTTGCCGTGTTGACCAGTGTGAATACGGGGTTCGACGTGTGATTCCTGGCGTTTTTTCTTTTCTTGGAGGGGGTTGGAGAGATAGACGGTATGAGAAGTTGGTGTATAGGTTGGCTACCTATCGACTTTTCTACCGTACCTTAGCTTTTCCGCACCAAGAATTCATACATCTACGCAACGCAACGCCACGCCACGGTTTTAATCCTCTCTCGTTTTCTTTCCAACCACAGCATCTACCTAAGCTTGCTTAATTTTCCTTTTACCCGGTGGACGGAAACGCTGTATGTAGGCTGTTGCGACAAAATCATGGTAAGAGAAGCGAATTCGCTGCGGCAAGTGAGAGCGGGGCTACAGTTGGCCATGCTCCGCGGGAAGGATCGCGGCAGCTCATTGGGCGGGGTTGTGGGGGGGACTGGGGGGGGGGGGGGGGGGGGGGGGGGGGGTTCGTACATAGATACAGCGGGGCAGTTGAAGCGGCTGCACTACGGCACGAACGGGTATTTTGCTAGGAACGGAAGACGGTGGATTACAAATAGAAGAATAATAGGGTTGGGGAAAAATGGGGGGAGGGGGTGGGAGATGAGTTGCTCGTTATTGTTTGATTGCATTTGTTTTTCTTGGGGATGACATGCGGTAGGTAGGTACCTAGGGAATACCTACTGACATGTTGTTAACCAGTCCCTACTGCAAAGGCTACCGTTTACAACTGTCTCAAATGACTACTTGACAACATATACCGTCCGAGCGCAGCATCCGCGACCATCTCCGCATTGAAAACACCTAGTTGCCAGGCCACCAAATATAATTATTTGTCTCCTCGGGCGTATCCCAAATGAGCTCGCTGCTTGAGTTCAACGGCCTCTCCGGGAAGACATTAGTGTCGGTATTCCAGACCGTCATATGCGAAGCCTTGACAGCGGAACCATCACCGACCCAGAGACCAAATCCAGTGCTATCGGTACGTGCGGGGTAAATGCGAGTCGTCAGCCAGAAGCGGTTGTTGACAATGACCTCGACCAAGGAGCCATCGACAAAGATGTCCATGTGCAGCGACTCCTGCGTGCCGTTGGAGAAGGTGTAAGGGTAGAAGTAGCCGAGCATGGTGTAGTTTGCGAATGCATCGATGGTCGAAGATTGGCTACGATCTACGTTGATGGTGTAGTTCTCTGGGCTGTACCAGACAATCGTCTGCTCTTCGTGTCCTGGTGATTGCGCGATGATGACACCGGCAGGACCTGTAAAGTCCGAGAGCGTTACTTGAAGGTGCATGTGGCTGCTCCCATTGCCGGCAATGGAATAGGAGGAAGTGGGGCAGGAGTTGTCACCAGTATCGATCATCTGCGGTTCGGCACCAGCGTGGAGAGCCTCGACTATTTCAGGGAGAGGGCGCGCACCCAGCGTGTAGCCTGTGAAGGTGCCGTCCTCGTGTTGGACAACGCGAGTGTTTCCCTTGGAAGTCAGGGCTCCATCGGCATTGGCCAGGTCCTTTGTTTTGATGACATACATCTCCCGCGGAATGGCCATGGCACCTTGGAAACCTTGTTGCGTGATGCCAAAGTTGTTGTTCTCTTCATTAGCCCAACCCCACTGGACACGACGGTTGTTCTTCGCGTCCCAGAAGCTAGTAACAGCGTAGAGCAGACCGGAGTCAATGGCGCCACCGGAGATGGGAGTGAATTGAGCGGAACCATTCTCGCGCCTGGTAACTGCACCTTCGTTCCACAGGCCCCACTGTGCGCGTGGATGCCAAGTCAGATTACCGCCTTCTGTGCCCATGAGCACATAATAGTGGATATCGTCGTCCTCGTCAGTCAAGGAGAAAAAGTTGGACCTGTCGCTATTAGCGTTTGAACTGAAACGAAGCCCAGTGGCACTTACACTTCGAAGTTGAAACCGTAGGTTCCGGTCTCTAGGAGAGAGCCCAAGGTCTCGTTTCGCTCAGGCTCCCATAAGGCACCAAGATAAGTCCAGTCAGTCAAGTTGTTTGCAGGGGCGCTGTAGAAGGGGATGCGACCACCTCCGCCCTCGCCCTTGATACCAGAGCCTAGTACCATGTACCAGTGTGGTTCTTCGTGTCCTAGGAGAACATCCATTTCTGGCCAGGGCTGTTCTGGATTAGCGAACATCCATACTACATGCATATATTAGACTTACCTCAACAAAGGGATCGCGCCACCCAGTTATATTCCAGCCCTCTGGTGGTTCGGTCATGATCGGGTTCCCTGCGTACTGCTCCCAAGTCTGACCACCATCATTGGAGATGACGATGCTCTGCGATTCGGTACCTGGAATGTATTCCAGAGCCCAGTTGGTAGGCAGATATTGGACTGAGGTGTAGAAATTGATGAGTGTACCGTCCTGCTCACCCTGAAGGTTGTAGGGCTGGCCAGAACCACTGAAGATACCCAGACCGTAGTAACTGTTGTTATTGGAATCTGGATCTGGACCAGTGCCGACGGACTGAGCCTGGGCGCCTTCCCAGCCACGGACATCCGTCCAGGTGATGAGATCCTTGGACGTGGCTTGGCCCCAGGAGATGTTTCCCCAGTTAACATGGTTGGGATGCCACTGGTAGTGGAGATGATAGGTATCTGTGGCAGGATCGTACATCATGCCACATGGATCGTTCATCCATCCCGCGGGGGCAATAAAGTGATAAGTCTGGCGCCATCTCGTAAAGAGGCTGTTATTGCCCAGGCCCTCGATGATATCTTCTGTCAGTACAGCAGGCAAATCCTGTGCGTTCACAGCTGTTAGGGTCCAGAGCGCAAGGCTCGCGAGGGAAATTGATCGAAACATCCCGCTTAAAGGAAGACGAAGTAGGCACTACGAAGGGTCAGTCTGATCGATGGTCGATAGCAGGAGATTTCAATGGTGCAAAAGCTCTCAGCCCAACTAAGCATTGAAGTACCCATGCTGAAGACTAGAAAGAAGTTCTTGAAGCACCCTCTGCCAAGGAAACATACCTGAGTGAAAAGCTCGCCGGTCGATATTCAAGCAAAACAGCAGCGATCCCGAGCTTTATGTAGCCCTCAACTGAATGAACAGGGTCCTGCAAGCCAGTACAGTATGATCACAATATTCAAGTCCAAGATCTGAGCTCCGAGCCTATGGTCTGGGCTGGCGCAATCCCGAAGGCTGGGTTGCAGTAGCCTGTCCACAAACCCCGCAAAGTCGGCATAAGCTCGTCATGTTCCCCACAATTGGCTTAAGACACCATTGTCTTCGAGATTTTTTGTAAAGGCTGGTATGGTACCATGAATTTTCTCTGAGACTTGCAGGGCTGGAATAGATAATAGGTAATAGATAATAGAGAGCAAACCAAAAAAATACGGATACTTCTCTGGCCCCTGGGGTCCTTTTTTTCGACGTCTTTCACCTGGTCCAAAATGGAAGAAAAATCTTTTCACTATACGACATGGCTCGAGCGGCAATCATGGTGCTTAGCATACAATGAGGTGAGCCTGGTGAGTTATGTGGCACCGAGTATCTTTCCGAGATTCCAATCCCAATGCGGGGTTGGTCAAGATGGCGCACCTTGATTATGGCGAGGCTGGAGTAGTTCGCAGGCGGTAGAAGGATGATGGGTTGAAGTGTGCAGCTCTTGCGCAGGAACTCCCGGCAGGAGAGGTCGCAACCTACCTTTGCATTCCATGGAACGCATGCATAGTATCGAGCGTGGATGCTCTGGCACTATACGGTTGTCTCACCAACCTCCGGTCGGTATATCGGGGAGCCAAGCCGGCACATCCTTGAAGCCATCGCGTCGTGTGCCGACTGGCGTTGGCGTACGTCGGGGGGTCTGGGGACTCGGGGCAAACGCGGCGGCGCAGGGTGACGGAGAAGGTGATTAGTCATGATCATGTGATCTGGGCGGCGGACCAACGTCGCTACCGAGCCAGCCAATCATGGCGGCTTCCACTCCGACCACGTTTCAATCACCAACGCGACCACCGCCGCAGCGCGCGCCAACAGCACAGCTTCATATACGGGGCTACCTGAACCTCTGATGGGGACAAGCCATTCTTTCTAGCCTTCTTACCGCTCCACAATAGCACGATGAGTCGGCTACAGCTATACGTCGCGGTATGACACGCTCTCTTTTACCCTGTCTAACTGCACATATTGACAATCGCAGGGCTCGGCCGTCATGGCCAACATTGTCCTGATGCGCGCATACTACGAGCGCCCGAACTTCTACTCGGCCGCCGTCTACCTCTCCCAGAGCACTGGCTCGCTGATGTTCCTGGTGAACCTCATGCTCATCGTCGCGGCGAGCTTCGGCTATGGCCTCCAGCGACTCTTCTACGGCCCTCTCCGCCCCATCGAGACCGAGCAACTATACGACAAGGCCTGGTTCGCGGTTAGCGAGACGCTCTTAGCCATGACCATCTTCAGGGACGATCTCGGCATATGGTTCTTCACCATGTTCTTGTGTTTGCTCGCCGGCAAGGTCTGGCAGTGGATAGGAGAGGGCAGAGTCGAATTCGTCGAGCAACAACCGCCCGCCAACCCAAAGCTCTTCCACGCCCGTTTGATGAGCTCTCTGCTACTCTCGGTTGCGTTCGACGTTTTCATGATGCAGTACTGCGTCGATTCCATACTCTCAGAGGCCCGGCCCGGCGTCATGGTCATGTTCGGCTTCGAATACGTCCTCCTCGCCGTCGCATCGACATCGACGCTCATACGATACCAGCTTTCGCTCATCGAACTAGTCATTACACACCGCCAGGAGACGGCACGCGAGGAAGCCCGAAGAGTCGCAAGCGAACAAGCACGCCAGCAGGCTGCAGCTGACGGAGCCGAAGCGCCCACAGGCGCAGAAGACGATGAAGATGAAGGCGATGTGCCCGGATGGGAAGAGAAGGGCCGCTGGGTCTTCTACCTGGATCTGGCGACAGACTTCATCAAGTCGGTCGTCTACCTGGGCTTCTTCATGATCCTGGTGACCTTCTACGGCATTCCCATCCACATCTTGAGGGACCTCTTCATGACCATCCGATCTCTCATCAAGCGGATCAACGACTTTGTGCAGTACCGAAAGGCGACGCGAGACATGAACACGCGCTATTCAGATGCGACCGCAGAAGAGCTCGAGCGAGAGAACACGTGCATCGTTTGTCGCGAGGAGATGCGACCCTGGAACCAGCCGGGTGCAGATGGTGCGCAACCAGGTCGCAGGATGGACGAGCGGCAGAGACCGAAGAAGCTCCCGTGTGGCCACATCCTGCACTTTGGCTGCCTACGAAGTTGGCTTGAGAGACAACAAGTATGCCCCACCTGCCGAAGACCAGTTCTCGTATCGGCTGCCACGGCAAGTACCCAGCGCAACAACCAGGCCAACCGCGGCGGAAATGCGCCACAGGGTGCTGCTGGACAACAAGGCCCAGGCGCAGCCCAAGGGCAACAGGCTGCAGCACCGGGCGCACAGCCGAATGCACAAGGGGGTAACATGCGTATGTTTAACTTGGGCCCTCTTAGGATTGCTCTGGGAAATATTCGTGTACCAGCAGGGCAACAGGACCGCGTCGCTGTGCAGGAAGCGCTCGATCGGATGCGCCAGGAGGCCATGCAAATCAACGCGCCACAAAATCCCGAGCAGCAGAGCCAGGCCCACGGTCAGAGAGCTTCCGCACAAGGTGCCGCTGCTAACCTCCCCGTGCCTGGAGCTATCGCGCTACACCCGTCAGATATCCAGTCTGACATACTCCGTGTACAGCACAACATTATCGAATCGATGCGACAACTCAACGCACAACATGAGCAACTCGAAGTTATCCACCGACTTCTTGCTGAGCTGAATCAGCTTCAACAGGTCTCGGGCGCGGCTGCTGCAACTGGTCAGGAACTACCGCCTATTGCACCCTTGAACCCACCCAATGTGAGCTCGTTTGCCCCGCAAGCATACTTTGCTAGAGGATCCGTCCTGCGACAGGGCGATGCTGGTGTACCAGAAGGCTTGACGCTGCCGGAGGGGTGGACATTGAGGCCAATGGCCTTGGCGCCACAGCCTGGTCAAGAGAACGCCACGATACTGCCGCCTCCGCAAACAGAACAGCGAGGACAAGCAAGCGGCTCGGTACCACTGCCCACGCAGTCAGCAACTGAAGCCGAAGCTGGTCCTTCGACGTCTGCGACTGCAACTCCACAGGCGCAACCTCCATCATCATCAACCGAGGCGACTGCTTCTACTCAACCAGCTAAGCCTTCGCCGAAACAAGCGGAGCCTAGCAGTCTTGAGTCTAGTTGGAGCTTTGGTAATGCATGGGAGAGGAATGAGGCGGAGGGCTCAAGCACCGCGGTCGCTAGAAGCAGCTCTGAGGACCACGGTGCTACGAGACGAACAGCTACTGTGGAGGATACTGAGGATAACGGACAATAAATAGTTGACGAGTGGGTGGATGATGATATGGTTGAACATTGCATAGCGAGGCGTCTGGGTTCTGTATGACTTACTATTTGCGATTCAACGACAACGAGCCGTTATTCCCCGATGCAGCGATGCGGCATATATCCCCTGCCAATGACAGTTTGCATGTGCTGCTTATGCTGCTGCTCAACTGCATGCTTTTGCTTTGTTGATTTCGCCATTTGGCGGGCAAACGAATGAAGCACGCCTGCCCAACCACGCATGCCCTCCTGCACCCCGCACGCATAATCTGTTTCATTTGTAGCAGGCGCATCGCACTGGACGATTGTTTCATGCACATTTCTATGTATGCACGTGTGCATGCGGCCCTCTCGAGTCCTCCAACAGCGGTGACCCGCAAAGCTTATCGAGCCAGTCTAGCCTGCACCGTCCCGTTATCGCTTCGGGTAGCGCAAGCCCCACGCTCCAGTCAGACATCAGAAGTCGTCCAAGACACGACTTCGCGGCGGCTAGGTGCAGGCCACGAGAAGGCACAAGGTTGAAACGGCGGCCTAGCTGGTGCGAGGACGGTGGGCAACACCCAGTCACCGATGCAGGAACGCAACCAGGCTATGGCGCTGAGGGCGTGGAAAACGACATGGGTCGGGTTGCCAGCGGGATAAGGACGAGGGCCCCCGTCGCTGGGGCGGTCGAACTGAATAGCAACCTAGCAACAGCGGCTTGACACGACACGACTTAACACGACTTGAGGTTAAGTTCGTGATTTGGCTTTTTTGGATGACTCTTCATTCACCCTCGCTAATGGACCGCTAGACCGCACATTTGGCTGGTTCAAATATTGGTCTGCTCCCGTCTTTTTTCTTCTTTGTTTACTCAATTCCTTGTTTTCTTACCTGTATCTGTTGTTGTCGTTGTTTTCTTGCGCTTTAGCGATGGCGGTTAAACTAGACAACGCGCATGGCGCGCACAAAACCGAAGACAGAGCCGAGGTAGCGAGTTGTGTTTCGGGTATCATAGAAGCTTTTACAAATGGATTGAACATCTTCAAGCGATTAAGAGAGAGGAGACGGAAGAGGAAGGCGAGGAAAGAGAATCAGGTTGCGGATCCAGCAAGTAGTCCTGAACAACAGCTATCCAGAAGTTTGCGCAGAGGGCCAGAGGAGTTGGCGGTGAGGTATTCGGAGTGCTATCATGGCGGTATGGGACCGAGATTTGCAAAGGGTGATGGTGAGTATACGTCGCATGAGAATTAAGATGCGAATGCTGACACTGAATAGCCATTGCGCATGCATCACTTGCAGAAACACTTATCAAATTAAACACCGGCCTCGTCGCCATTATTGCAACATTCCTGAATCACGACTCCAAGGGCGGGAAAAGCCATCTAGACTTGGACTACAAGTCACTGACCCACCTCTCTGATGCATCACGGCGCGAAGCCCTCCAAAGCATGACCCAACTGTACCAGCGACTAAGCCACTCCCAGCTGCAACTCTGCAACGTTGGCCCACCACCGTGTCCCCGCTGCGGAACAACCAAACACAGTGACTGCTCATCGCGTAGCAGCAGCCCAGAGAAAGAAAAGCGCAAGCACTCCAGCACACGGCAGCGATCCTCAGGCCAGGTGATAACACGCATGCCCATCAAGAGCTCAAGCCAACCCCAGCTCGTTGTCATGCGGCCCAAAACCACACGTAAAGGAAGCAACTCGAGTAACAACAGTTCCAGCTCCAGATCGCCCCCAACTTCACGAACAACATCACCGCTCGCATCTCCCCAACCCAAGAAACTCACAATGGCACCACAACTCCCACTATACGTGCCCATCGAGCCCTTTGAACTCAACACACCCGGCGTCATCAAAGGAACCCTAGGAGGTGGTCCCAACCCAAGCAGCGCAGCGCGACCACGCATTGATTCCTTCGACAACAGCCGCCCATCCACATGGCCCCAACAACACGACAACATTCCACCCCACCCGCACGACCCCGTCCCCAAACTACCCACCTTCACCTCCACCTCCCGCCGCCCCTCCCTTGCTAAACCTTACATCCCACCCAAACCAGCACACCTCTCCCCTCCACCTCCATCCGCGACGCTCCCGTTCCGGCGTCGCATGGACAAGATGACGCCGAGTAACTACACGTTTGCGTCTGATAGCACCAAGTTGGGTGAGATTCCGCAGCGGCATTGGACCTTGCCGTATGATTATGAGGAGGCCGATCGGTTGAATGCGCAGGCGGCTGTGCAGGGGTATCCCGGCTTGGATTTTGGCGCTGCTGGTGAGAAGAAGGAAAAAGAGAAGGAAAAGGAGAAGAAGAGGAGGTTTGGGTTTTTGAGGAGGGGTGGTGGTGATGCTTGAATGGGTCGCACTAAGGGTCGAGGTGCGTGTTTTTTGTGGGTCTTTCTTTTTTTGTACTTTTGATTCTTGTTTTTGTTTTTATAGTTAGGTTTTTTCTTTCGTTTTCTCTTCTTTTCTTTTCCGTATGGCGTCTTCGTGGCATTTTGGCGGTTGGCGTTTAGGTTTCTCTCCTCTCTCTACTCTTTCGCATTGGCGTTCAAATCCGGGGTTATTTTCTTTCTTTTTTTCGTTCCTATCTCTCCACTCTGGCATCCATGGCATACGGGCCCGGTAATCTTTTTCTTCTTCTTTTTTACGCATTCTAACGGCCTTTGAACGACTTGATGAAGTTTACGATATCTTTTTCTTGGCTTGTTTTTGGTCGTTTGGTATATACCCCCTATATCCGTTTTGTTTTTGTTCTGCTCTTTAGCAACGTATATCCATTGTTTGTATTTATGGTTCGGGCTAAAGTACATATTGTTCTGGACTAGGTTCCGGAGTTTAGTTGAACTATAGTATTTACTACGTATCTTTTCTGCATGTTTAACCTTTCTGTTCGTGACGCGACTCGTGAAACCGTGGACCGTCGCGTCCAACAAGTCCCGCATCCTGCCAGCCTCAGGTATGTTCAGGACAGATCCAATGACAGGAGGCAGAGGAGCGGAAAACCCTCCCTCCCATTCCTATTCCTGTTCTGTGCGAAATCGAGCATGTGTCCAGCGTTCGTGTGCGATATTTCGTGCTGTAAACAGGAGATCAAATACATACGTGTGAGTAACTAACAAATACGTGCCTCTCTTGTCCTTGACGTAGCGTGGAGTGGCACTGTATAACCGGCGAGAATATTTTCACAGCATCGAGACAAAGAAGACTGCTCGTTTAGGAAATAGGGACAGGCCGGATAGTAGTTCTTATTTGTTTACTGAATGATAGATAGCAAGTATAAAAAAATCTTCTACTACCTAACGTATTCCACCATCGAGCTGCCCAACCCATCGAACCGCCCAAAACATGCCAAGCCCCCACTATCTACTCTTTATCCCTCATGCCTCTACCACGCAACGCGTTCTTGCATGAACATGAAGGGAGACTTTAGCTTGCCCTTGCAGCTTATAGAGCTGGCCATTTCCGAAGCCACTGGGCTGCTGCTAAGGCCTTTAACGTCAAACGCCGGGTCCTCGATTAACGCGCTAGAGGAATACTGTTCCGCGCTGATACTCTCTCTAACCGCCTAAAGCTTACCTGTACCGAAGAGCAAACGATCGTCTGATATATCCTCGACCTTGATTCGCGAGGATTCGCGCCCCGGCTGTGCGAGGTGGCAGATAT